>VDFB02269521.1:0-49989 GCA_007258455.2 Sequoia sempervirens
TACATTGTCAGTTCACAGTGATCCAAAACACATATACTAGGTTGGGATTGTAAGGCACAAGAATCTAGTAATGTAGGACACGACACTATGCTCAGTTGGTTAACGGAATCGGTCACTCAACCAATCTCTTCGACGAAGGGAGGGCCATTCATTGAAAAATGAATGTGCGGGGGACCGCATTATTAGTCCGTGGTTGGCGGAAAAGCACCCGAGTGATATTTCTCCTCCACAACCTGACAACCGAAGAACCAAGATTTGCAAGGAAGAACCTGGACCGTCTTGCTTCTATTTGTGCAAAAGCTTTTAAAGCTGTGTATGTATTCTTATACTCTTATACTCTGTTATTCAAATGAAAAGTTAAAGTTATTTAAATTGGAAAAGTTTGAAATCATATTTAGATGTTGTACTTTATTTCAAAAGAAAAGAAAAATTTTGTTATGTTGTTGTTTACTCGTTTACTTTGGTTAAAAGTTGTAAAAGATAGAAATTTTTTTTACGTAGATGTCGGGTCGTTACATGTGGTATCAGAGCTACCAGGTTTGTACTCTGGAACCTATGAGCTCACTTATCCTTCCAACATAAATCTCATGTTGTGAAAATACTTGTGTCAGGATGGTGCATATCAGAATGACAGCACGAAAGTCTGTTATCGGAAATGAGCGCTACCTAAAGGCCAAGAAGGAAAAAGAAGCTATCGTTAGAACTATCCAAGGAACCAATTATGACAACGCAATCTGGTTGAGCGATACAGAAACCTTCAGTCATGCACTTTCTCGAATCAGTCTTGAGAAGAGAAAGATGAAGATAGAAGCAATGTATAACTACCTTCCTGCAATGCAACCTGAGGAATCTGATATGTTACCACTCTCCAGAGATATGCCATCCAAACAAAGTACAAATCTTGCACTTGTCTTTAGGGATCCAAGGGTTCAACCTTTAGCTGAGATTATTGAAATTTCTTCGAGTAACGAGTCTGAAGGCTATACACCTAAGACACCACCTATGGAGAAATGGTCTCACGAACAAATGTCTGCAAACATTGTTGATGAGCACCATAACGATATTGCTTTACGCAATTATGTATCGGACAATAAATCCGAAGGATACTACCCATTTTGGGATAGGTATGAACAAATTAGAGACGAGGAAAACGAAAGAGAACAACAATTCTCTCAATCCATAGGATACACCCCCTTAAGTTACGAATCTGAGAGTGAATCTTACTCTCCCCTTGACTTTTTGAAAAGTCCTTCTATGTAATCATCGGAATATTAATTCCTATTATATAAATAAAACGATGTTTTTCATCAATTATGTCTATTATAAACTTTGATGTTTATGTGCATGTGTTTTCTTTGTAAATATATAATTTACTTAAAAGTAAAATGATAGTAAGATTAACATGAATTAAAAATTCAGGTTAGGCAAATCTTTAATAATGGTGAGAACTTACGAAAGATCTCGAAGCAATCCTGGAACTAGTCATGAAGGTGAACAAGAACCAACAGGAATGGAAGCCAAGCTGGATCAAATTCTGGCAAGATTGACCAATCTTGAAAAGGCAAAGGAAGTTGAGATACCAATTGTCAATCATGAAGAAGAAAGCTCTTCACATGGAGAAGACATTAATCATGAAAAAGAGAAATCTCCAACTCTATCAATTGAGAAAAAGAAGAAACAAGTATCCACAGAATTATCAAAAGATATGAAAAAGATATATCCTCCTAAGTTTGACGGAAGTGTTGGGGGAGATGAAGCTGAAATATGGTTAGTACAAATGGAAAAATACTTTGAAATAAGAAATTATGACGAAGTTACTAAGGCAGCTTGGGGCGCATATCAGTTAGCAGGAGAAGCTTCTAACTGGTGGATGAACAAGAAAATGGAATTGAATATAAGTTCGTGGAAATTGACATGGAATGAATTTGTTGAAATATTCCGAAAGAGATGGCTACCCCAACTCTTTTATGACCAAAAGTTGACTGATTTTGAAGAATTGAAGCAAGGAAACATGTCAGTACACGAGTACTGGGAGAAATTTACTAGGCTTCTTTGCTATGTTCCTATATACCATAAGGATGAACGTTTTCGTATCAGAAAATTCATCTTAGGGCTTAATGGAAAGATTGGTGGAGAGGTTGATATGCATGGACCAACAACTATGGAATTGGTTTATGAAAAAGCTCTTAAACAAGAACAGAAACTGAAGTCAGACTTTGCAAGGCAAGAAAGAAAAGAACACAAAAAGGAGGCTGAAGTTTTCAATAAAACAAATTCTAAAAAGGAAGCATCTTTACAAGGTGTTGCTAAATCAAAGGGAAAAAGATTTCGCTATGGTGGAAAAGATTTCAAAGGTGATCGCAAAAGAAGCAATACTAACACTGGCAACATTAATAAAACCACTGCAAGTTCAAGCAAAACTGAAGAAGCTGTTGTGAAAAGAGGTCCAAGATCGGGGTGTTTTATTTGCAAAGGAGATCACTATGCAAATGAATGTCCCAATAAGACTTCAGGAACTCAATCCCAAGGCAATGCATTACCAAGTCAGCAAACAATGTTTCAACAGAGGATTCACGCCGCTGTTGATGATCGCCAAGCTGAATATCAAATAACACCAATTGAGACACCAGGAACTTTATTTGGTTTGCCTATTTCTATTTTGATTGATACTGGTGCTACTGAAAACTTTATTTCTCCTAAGATAGCAAATCAATTAACTAGAAAGGCAGGACACATGGCTAAGTCATGGAGTGTTGAATATGCAAACAACACAAGAGCAATGGTAGAGCAATGTCTGTTTGAAGCTAAACTTGAGCTACCTAGTTTCTCAACCAAAGTCAATCTTTATGTTGCCCCACTAGGATCCTATGATGTTATTTTAGGAATGAACTGGTTATGGAAACACAGAGCCATAGTAGATTGCAATACCAAAACAGTTGAATGTCTAGACGACTATGGAAATCCAGTCAAAATTCAAGGAGTACCAAGAGAAGTAAAAGTCAGGCAAATATCAGCAATGCAACTTCTTAGAGCTAAGAATAAAGGGTGCAAACTCTTTGCAGTAAAAATAGAAGATCTTGAGTATGAAAATGAAAATTTTGATTTTCAAAGTCAGCAAGAATTAGAAGATGGAGAAATTGAGGAAAGTGGAAAAACGGATATGGAAAAATATCCCATTTTAAAGAAATTTTCTGATGTTTTTCCTGAGGAACTACCGGGTTTACCACCTAAGAGAGTATTTGACTTTTCCATTGATCTAATTCCTAGAACTGAACCCATTTCTAAGGTACCATACAGAATGACTGCTACAGAACTCATGGAATTGAAAGCACAATTAGATGAGTTATTGTCAAAAGGATTGATAAGACCAAGTGTTTCGCCATGGGGAGCACCTGTAATATTTGTCAAAAAGAAGGATGGAACTTTAAGACTGTGTATAGACTATCGTATGCTTAATAAGATTACGATTAAGAATAAGTATCCTCTACCCCGCATTGATGATCTTTTTGATCAAATGAAAGGAGCAGCAGTGTTTTCAAAAATAGATTTAAGATCTGGATACCATCAACTGAGAATTAAGGATGAGGATATCTTCAAAACAGCTTTCAGAACACGGTATGGACATTATGAGTTTACTGTATTACCTTTTGGATTGACAAATGCACCAGCAGCATTCATGAACCTCATGAACAGTGTATTTAGAGATTATCTGGATAAGTTTGTTCTGATTTTCCTAGATGATATTTTAATTTATTCTAGAAATGAAGAAGAACATAGTAAACATCTGGAGATGGTTTTACAAAGATTAAGAGAGCACAAACTATATGGGAAACTATCTAAGTGTTCATTCTATCAGAAAAAGGTTCATTATCTAGGTCATGTCATTTCAGCAGAAGGAATATCAGTAGATCCAGCCAAGATAAAAGCTATCGTACAATGGCCTGTACCCAAAAATGTGTCTAAAGTAAGAAGTTTTATGGGTTTGGCGGGATATTACAGAAAATTTGTGGCAAATTTCTCAAAAATCGCTTTTCCTATAACATCATTACAGAAGAAAGGAAAAAGATTTGAATGGAATGAGAAGTGTCAAAAAGCATTTGACCTACTCAAAGAGAAATTGACTACCGCACCTATTCTTAAGATACCTGATCCTGAAGGAAACTTCATAGTCATAACAAATGCTTGTGGAGAAGGATTAGGAGGAGTACTAATGCAAGATGGAAAAGTAATTGCTTATGAATCTAGAAAGCTTAAACCATATGAAATTAATTATGCTTCACATGATTTAGAATTGGCAGCTATAGTTCATGCTTTGCAAATGTGGAGACATTATTTGCTAGGAAGACCCTTTGAGCTTAAAACTGATCATAATGGTCTTAAGTATCTCTTTACTCAGCCAAACCTTAATGCTAGGCAAAGAAGATGGTTGGAGTTGATAGCAGACTATGACTTCAACATTAATTACATCAAAGGAAAAGAAAATCGAGTAGCTGATGCGCTAAGTCGAAGACATCATATCTCTTTGATAGTTGCAATTCATACCGATTTTAAAGAGCAAGTACTTCAGAAAAGCATGGATGATGAGTACTATTTACAAGTAAAACAAGCACTAGAAGAAAATCCACAAGATTCCAGATATGAAGGATTTCAATTTGAAACCAATGGATTGTTGAGGTACAAAGGTAGAGTGTACGTACCTGAAAACAAAGAATTAAGAAATCTGGTATGGAAGGAAGTGCATGAAGCACCTTATTCTGGTCATCCTGGAGTGACGAAAATGATGGCAGATGTTAAACCTTTATATTTCTGGAAAGGAATGAAAAGAGATGCAGCTAATTTTGTAGCAAGTTGTCTTGAATGTCAAAGGGTAAAAGCTGAACATCATCATCCTGCAGGATTGTTATATCCGCATGAAATACCAGAATGGAAATGGCAAATAATTAGCATGGATTTTGTACAAGGACTACCTATGTCTAGGAACAGACATAATGCTATATTAGTGGTAGTGGATCGATTAACAAAAGTGGCACACTTTATACCAGGAAATTTGACTGATAGAGCACCAATCATTGCAAGAAAGTTTGTTCAAGAAGTATTCAGATTGCATGGAATTCCTGAAAAGATTATTTCAGATAGAGATGCAAGAATCACTTCTAGATTTTGGCAAACTTTGTTCTCTGCACTTGGGACACAGTTAAATATTTGTTCAGCATATCATCCGGAAACGGATGGGCAAACGGAAAGGGTAAATCAAGTATTAGAAGACCTACTTAGGGTATATTGCATGGATCAGCAATATAAGTGGGAAGAATACTTACCTTTGGTCGAATTTGCTTATAATAATTCATATCATTCAGCTATAGGAATGGCTCCATTTGAAGCTCTATATGGTTGTAAGTGTCGAACTCCGATAAGCTGGGATAAGCTTGAGGATCGAATAAGTCTTGGACCCGAAATGTTGGCAGAAATGGATGAGCAGATAAGGGTTATTAAGCAAAGGTTAGCGGAAGCTAATAGTCGACAGAAAAGTTATGCAGATGCAAAAAGAGTGCCCCGAAATTTTGCTATAGGTGACAAGGTACTGTTGAGAGTCAAGCCTCATAAGAGTTCCATTAAATTTGGAAAATCTTCCAAATTGTCTCCTCGTTATGTAGGTCCTTTTGAAGTCCTTGAGGAAGTCAATCCTGTAGCTTACCAAATTGCCTTACCACCAACTCTTGCCAAAATGCATAATGTCTTCCATGTGTCCTATCTTAAAAAGTACATTCCAGGAGATATTCATGTTATTGATTGGACTGCTTTACAGGTAAAGGATCCCGAAGTAATAACTCTCGAGCCCGTAAAGGTGCTGGAAGTGCGTAAACTCCAATTGCGCAATAGAGATGTCACTCAATGTAAAGTTCAGTGGGATCAGTACGCGGAAGATTCAGCAACATGAGAAGACTAAGAGGAACTTCTACGGAAGTTTCCAAAAATTCTCAAAGTTTTTGAGAATAGTGAATAAAACTATGTATTTGTTTTTGTGTTTGAAATAATACCTTAAGTCATCGGGGATGATGATTCCTAAGGGGGGAAGTATGTTACATCCCGAATTGTATAGCTATTAGGCTATTAGACTTGAATAAGGATTATGTGTTTGTAAAGACAATTCTATGAATGAATAAAGATGTGAATCACCTTGTTTTCAATATGAGCTTTTGATCGTCTCATTCTTGTGTTATTACTTGATGATTAATCATGGTGAAAAACGTACATAATGTGATTTATGTGTGATGTTTTTATATCTTATGAAATTTATATGTATTGCTAATTTTGTGAGCAATTAACTGCCGTGAGTTTATAATTGTGAATGCAGGAATGAGATCCAGTCCTCAAGACAGAGGGGGAATATCACTTGGGAGAGGGGTATTGGTCGTTTGACCGGTAAAGTTAATCAGTTGAGCATACACACACATTATGAACAGTACATAGAGAAACAGGTCAGATAAGTTAGACATCCATAGGCTTAGGAGTAAGATTTACTTCCCTATGCTTTATATGATGTGATTGAATGTTAGTCTGACTTTACTGTGAATCCCTGTGAATGAACGTAAAAGAAAGAATGTGATACAGGTCGAATAGGTACGTATACACATGTATACACTGTATACACATATCTAAATGTATAAACATATCGACACGTATGTACGTAAGCAGATGGATATGCTCGTACATATGTATCGACATGTATATACGCATACATATGTATATACATAGGGTACATGTAAACATGTTTACACGTACACATTCCGCCTGGTATCTTGATAAATGATATTCAAGTATTATTATCTGAAGGATTTAATTATATATTTATATATATATGATATATATATATTAATAAGGAGATTATTAATATATATATTTATATATATAAATATTAACACATAAGAAATGTATAAATAATAATAAATTTATATATTTTATTGATTAAATGTGTTAATATTAAAATTAATATTTATTTATATATAAATACGTTTATATACAAATAAATATTAATGTTTAAATTAACACAATAATAAATAAAATATATAAATAGAAAATTATTAAAAAAACAATTTCAATTTGGAAAGGATTAAATTCGCATTTTTGTGGAAAGATTAAATTCGCATTTTATTATTGTGAAAGCCTAAATATTAGAAGATAGCCGTATGAATCATTTAAATTTTTCAAAATACATTTGAAAATAGAATATACTTCATAAAAGGCAAAACTGAAAAGTCGAACTTAAGAAATGAATAGAAAAAAATGAAATGAAAAACTTACCCGTGAAAATGGCGGAGCTCCTGCACAGCTGGGAATGGAAGAAGACAATGTCAAAGTTTTAAAACCAGAAAATAGCGATAAACAGCTGAGCTGGGTCGATTTAAGACTTAACCTAAAACGCAGCAAAAATATCATGAAGAATTCTGACGCCTGGCAGAAAAACGTGACTGTGGATTTCGTTTTGGTTTCAAGTTGAAAGAGTCTTCGAATTGCTGGCTGTATAGGAGTCGATTCATCATAAAAGAACATGACTAAAGGTTTGGATGCATGGCAGGTATCACTTTGACTGAGTAAATATGGAAATTTGTCAATATTCATGCCCAGAAATGGGGAAGTTGTTTTAAACACGACCTATAAATACCTCACAAGCTTTTATTCGAATACACTTCAGATTGTTTCTCTTCTTTGACGTTTTTAGAAAGAGCTTATTCACTGCAAATATTGAGAGTTTGTGCTAGTTATCTATTTCAAGAGTTTCAGTGTGTGCTGAGTTTTCTCAGTATAAATTTCTGTGAGACAACAATAAAATTCTTTATTTGAAGAAACTTTTGAGTGAGGATACTGTTAGCTGGGAACAACATTAGAAGATTTCTGAAGGAGCATTACTGGAAAAGGAGCATAAAACAGGCATGATTCTGGATTAAAGCTTTAAACTTTAAAAGTTATTTTCTTTACTGTCTTATATTGCTGACTGTGCTAAACAGAAAATAATGAATTGTGGTAGTAATCAATTGTTATTGATAATCTTAAATTGCATGATGAATAAAAGGATTTCTTTTTATGCATGGGAAAAAAAATAGGAAATGACAATGTGGCTAAGGGAATTAGCTTAATACAGTTCGTTATGTTCATTTTTAGTTTTAAAAGATTAAAATGGAATTGAGAATTTGAATAAAAGGAATTCAATGGGTTAAGAATGATTTAGTAGAAATGGGAATTTTGAAAAAGAAAGGATTCTATTTGGTTATATGCATTAATAGGGAATTATATGCATTGCACTCCAAGACTGTCTTTTGTGTATGATAGTTGATTGGTAGTAATAAATGATTATGCAAATGTTTGAAGTTCTAAATTTGTATGATCTCCGTATATGGAGAATACGTAGAATATGTAATAAATTCTAGGAACGAAATGATGTTTAAAATAAAGTGTAATCCTAGCTTGTGTTATTAGGTTAACATTAGGAAGCTCTCTCCTAGGATAAAGAATTCCGGAAACAGGAGATAGGATAGCAAACACTTGCTTAAAAACTCATTTCTAGTAAACTGTTTGAGGTAGGTAGTCTGGGGTAAACTGAACCCACTGAAGGACACGACCTACGCGTAGAGTAAGGTAGCCCGAAGGCAAATCGGCCCTGAGTAGTGTAGTGATAGATGACTTATCAGTCGTTTACTGAATCAAACACTATGGCCATAGTAATGTAATGTACCTACATCCTCTTTGTTTAGGAAGATGATTACATTGTCAGTTCACAGTGATCCAAAACACATATACTAGGTTGGGATTGTAAGGCACAAGAATCTAGTAATGTAGGACACGACACTATGCTCAGTTGGTTAACGGAATCGGTCACTCAACCAATCTCTTCGACGAAGGGAGGGCCATTCATTGAAAAATGAATGTGCGGGGGACCGCATTATTAGTCCGTGGTTGGCGGAAAAGCACCCGAGTGATATTTCTCCTCCACAACCTGACAACCGAAGAACCAAGATTTGCAAGGAAGAACCTGGACCGTCTTACTTCTATTTGTGCAAAAGCTTTTAAAGCTGTGTATGTATTCTTATACTCTTATACTCTGTTATTCAATGAAAAGTTAAAGTTATTTAAATTGGAAAAGTTTGAAATCATATTTAGATGTTGTACTTTATTTCAAAAAGAAAAGAAAAATTTGGTTATGTTGTTGTTTACTCGTTTACTTTGGTTAAAAGTTGTAAAAGATAGAAAAAAAATTTACGTAGATGTCGGGTCGTTACAAGTTGGATCTCTTTAAAGTCTACAATTTCAAGTTCCATGGTTTCTAAGGGACCTTACTGGACTATTATAAGTGGTGTTGTGTGGTCTTGCTACAAGGAAAAAGCTACCCTTCATTTGGTCCCCTATCCTTGATTACATCAGATGCAAAAAGAAGATGACAAAGCAACCAAATTCATTGAGCACATCCAGCAGCAAATGCAAACCATTATGAAGTTAAGTACAACAACAGCATGATCAGCATTTTCTCACCATCAATTAGCCCAATTACTGAACCCTAGATCTGAACTTGCTCACCAGATCTCTCTAGAAGTATTTTTGAAGAGGGCAGAAATAGAATATCCAAGAATCATTGGCAAAGAGGCTAACTGGAATTTTAGAATCTTTGCTATTCTTGTTTGAATTCTCTTGTCAATGTTAGCATAAGCCAACACTCTCCACCTTCCGAGGGTGCCTAGGGGACAAGCTAGACACATCAAAGGCCAGGGGGCAGATTAACTTCTGATTTATTTGTGATTGAAAGTCGAGAGAGACATTCAAGTGGCTTCTTGTAATGTCCCCTTTTTGAGTGAGCATCATAGTTTGGTGATTTAGCCTATCATTGGGTCCTCGTAGGCTAATAATGATGTTTGGAGAGCTATATTGTGGAGATATCTAGTATCTTAGTTAGAAATTTGCAGCATTGGCACCTCCAGATCCTTTGTATATTCAGAGGCTTGGTTATTTTGGGGTTTTTCGCTTCATTTGTGTATACTTACTATTTATAGTAAGTCAGTGTGTTGATAGAGGCCAACCATACTATTTATAGTAGGCACCCTAGTTAGCAGTGAATGCGGTAGGCTACCTCTTGGTGAAGTCAGAATTGATTTACGATGATTAATGATGGAGTTATAATATTATAATTATTATTAAAGTTATACTTTAATAATAATTAATTATTAAGTGCATATCATTAATGATTTAAGTGGACTTTATTTAGAAGGGGGATTTAAATGTTTTTAAAAGTATACTTTATTTTATTAAGTTATGCACCAAAAAGGAGGGAAAAGAAAATGAAATTAAAGCAAATTAAATGAGAAGAAGTCAAATGCAAATTGAATATTATAAAAGGGCATTTTTGGATTTAATTTCCTTATTCTTGATCATTTTCTCTCAACTTCGCTTTGCGCTTTGGCATTGGAGGTGAAACCTAGGGTTTTGTTGTCAATTTGATCTTGGAGAGCGTAGCTTCTTCTTGAATCGAGCTTTCTGAGGGTGTGAAAGATCATCTGAGGTTTGCTAATTGGTGGCTTTATCTCAAAAGTCACATTTGTACTTAATTGGAGAGATTTATATTAGATTTCTCAAGGGTTTACTTGCAGATCAGAAGTTATTGGAGATAATTATCATTGAATATATTTATTGTTGTTAATGATCTCCTTTATTTGGCACGTGGAAGACTTATTTTGCATATCAAAAGAGATTACACAAGGGTTTGAAGAGATTATTTCCAGAAATCAGAAGCTTAAGCTTTGTAGTTCTATTGTACCTGATAATTCCTTGTTGGGCCATACCTTTCATCTGATAACAGGCTGTACTTTTCATCCCAGCCAAGCCGTACATTTCCCTTGAGGGTGGCGTTTGGAGTCTAGAGCAAAATACCTAGTTTCTTGAGCTGCTAATACTTTCTTTGAGGGTGCCTAAACTCATATTATCAATTGGTTGCATTTAATTGGTAGAGAAACCTTTGATTGCTGCAAATCGTCCATTCGAGGGTTTATCATTGTTGCTGTTACAAAGCTTCAAAATTGCTGATATTAACTTTCAGGACTACATTTGATGTATTTGCATATCCAGGTATGTTTTGGCTGAGCAAATAAAATTGTTGTACCCAAACCAAATTTTTTGCTTCATCAAGGCATTTTGCTTAAAATAGTCTAAACTTTTCTCAAATGATGTCAAATATAGTTTTTGGGCAATATCAAGCATGGAGTTTTGTCAATGTTTTGTCAGTCAAGGGCAGTATCCATTTATCAGAACCTGAATCAAAGACTCAGAATGAAGCATTTCACGGTGGAGGAGCATTTCACGACGACAATTATACCTTTGAATGGTCATTTCAGTGGCTATGACGAAGATTTCAATGGTTCATTTATGAAGATTTCTCAAGGAAAAGCAAAATTGAGCCTCTGTAGCCCAGGGGCGCCCTTCTTTTTGAAGGCCTAAATTTTGTGGCAAATGCTCATGAATACAGTCAATCTTTTCAGAATTAGTCTGCCTATCCGATGAGCTATCTTGTGAGGTTATCTGAGACTCGTAACTCCAGTAACTGGCAACAGAAGTTGAAGATTCTAAAGTTGCAGTTTGCAAAAGCTTGTCACTTTTTAGCTTTTGCGCCCCTGTAGCTCAAGGGCTGTCATGTCCCCGTTTTAGCTGACACTGTTTGTCGAGGAGTTAGCCTATAATTTCGATCCTCGTAGGCTGACAGGGTGTGCAGAGGATCATCGCAGGCAGTTATCCAGTGTTTGGTAGCTCCAGTTTTGCAGTTGTGGCAGGTTGGGCCTTCGCAGAATCTTCCAGAGAGCTTTTTCAGGAACTTTCTATTTTTAGAAAGTTAGGTCAGGCGGAAGCTGCTATTTCGGGCAGGGCACCTGGCGCAGTTATTCAACTCAGATTCGACCCAGTCAGCAGTTGGTTGATTTGACGGAGAAATAAGGAGTATTTAATGAGTTATTAAATATTTAATAATTTGACTTTATATTAAAGTCACTTTATTGAAATATTTAAATATTTAATTAAATTGGCCAGTTATAAAGTATTAATTATACTTTATAATTAAGTATTAAATATTGACTTAATGAATATTTATTATTCATTTAAAAGAGGCGCCGTTTAATTATTAAAATATTTCTCCTAAGTATTGAGGTGAAATAAATCAATTTTATTTAAATGATTAATTAAAAGAGCTTGGGTCGAATTTCTCAAAGGGGGAGTATATATTTTCTGAAAGGACAAATCGAACCATTATGAAATGTTATTCTAATTTGTCTTTTGCTCTGAGCATTGGAGTTTGCAAACCTTAGGGTTTCTGGCAGACGATCGTTTCTGGAGAACGAAAACTCTTCAGAGATCAGGCAGACTGAGGCTGTGAAATATCAGTTGAAGCTGGCACTTGGTGACTTCATTCCGAAGTTGCAGTTGAGCATATCGAGAGATTTCAGACAGAGTAATTCAGAGAACTTCATCAGATAATTAAGGCGACCTATCAGAGGTTTATTTGGCAGAGATCTGGCAACTTTCATCTGGCCGTACTATATTCTATTTGCTGCTACAGCAGGGCCGTACATTTCTGTACCTTCAACAGCCGTACCTCTCTCTTTCAGGAAGTCACTTATTGTTATTCACTCTTGAGCAGAGGGTTTCAGAGCACCTTGCTTACCTGGAAGATTGCAACGTTCTTTTGAGAACAGAGATCCTTATTTTATTAAGCCTTACTTTTCATCATTTAATGCTGCTGTACAGGCCGTACCAGCAGGGCCGTACTTTTTCTTTCCTCTGAGAAACGCCTTCTTTCCTTTGGTTCTGGCGAGTGGATCTAAGGCGTTTGGTCTACTGAGGGTTTGGTATTGATTTCTTAGCTGGAGGTGCATCTGTTACATTGGGCCGTACCATCTCATCATGCATTTATTGCTGCTCAGCCGCCATTACAGAAATCAGGTTTTTTCCCAATAAAGTTTATTGTATCTCATGTTTTGTTCAGATTCTTGTATTGTAAATCATCTGGAAGTGCAATACATTGAAACGCCTATCATTGTTGATCAAAATCTAGGCTTATATTGCATCATTGAATTTATTTAGAATTTATTTGCATTTATGAGCAAAATCGCATTTCTCTTTATTTGCCTGAAAATCTCAAACATCACAAAAATCACAAAAATTGCAAAACACAATACAAAAACCATCAGAGTTGAATTAGAGAACCACCAGGGTTCCGACAGTGGTATCAGAGCACACATCTCCTGCCATCCTGTGCTTTTTCAGTGCTTTTTCAGTATTCGGAGTGCTTTTTGCTTGCCTTTTTCATGAGCCGAGAACCTATTCAGTATATGAGAGGCGTAGGGACAGGCAAAGACGAAGATTGGACAGGTCCACCTATTCCAGAGGGTCAGACAGTGTCAGGGGTATTAGGGATTCACAGATCCAGTTCGAACAGTAGTGAGAACAGCGTTGCAACCCTAATGGCAGATCGTGAGATTCCTACAGAGGCACGTAGAGATCCAGGGAAGGCACATGCAGAGGGTGATATCACCGATGAGGAGTTTAGACGGAGACACGACAATATGATGGATATGATGTCTCAGTTGATGGGTACTATTAGACAGTGTACGCCCACACAGCCACACTTCATACAGATTGGACAGACGAGCGGGACTACTCCAGTGGATCAGCCATTGGCATCAGCACCTAGACAGCCGTCACCGATTTATCAGGAGCGTAGGCCAGGCCAGCCTACTTTCTTACCCAGAGAGACTCCACCACAACTCCAGGAGCAGAGCATCAGGTGCATCATCAGGACTTCCAGCCACAGAACGGCATGTCAGTGGCAGACTTGACGAGATTTCATGGCGAGTACATGTCCTTAGCGCCTCCGGCAGGCACTCACGTTTCATGAGTTATAGATGTCTATAAACCCAGAGGAGGAGGTAGATTTGATCGTAGACCCCCACAGCATCAGCAGCAGCAGCCACAGGTGAATAGGAGATTTACAATATGCTGTGAGCAAGATTACACTGCCGTATTTTGACGGGGTCCGAAAAGACATCAGCTAGGTCATGGGTCCAGAAATTGGACAACTATCTGTCACTTAGACCTATGCAGGAGGATGAGGCAATTAAATTTGCCACTTTACATCTGGACGGAGTAGCGCATGATTGGTGGCACCACGGCATGTACACGTTAGGCCATCATGCGGTTAATACCTATCAGGAGTTCACCAGCAGACTGATAGAGAGGTTTGATAAGAAGGATCCGGAATTGTATTTCAGAGAGTTGGCTCAGCTCAGACAGACAGGTAGCTTGGACTCATACATTGGCGAGTTTCAGAGAGTGGCCGTCATGGTGACAGGGATTTCGGAGAGGAGACTTATCATACTATTCGTTGAGGGTTTGACAGAACCCATGAGAGGTTGGGTCAAGGCGTTTGATCCGACTACACTTCAGGAGGCGATGCGGAAGGCAAGGAGTATGGAGCTTGCTGCTCCGAAGAAACAATTTCCGCCTAAAACAAATAACTTGCCTATTGAGGAGAGTCATACACCAGTTGCAGAGCCTAAAAGGAAACCAGTTGCAAGAATTGATGATGCAACTCGGGAGGAATGCAGGAAGAAACAACTTTGTTATTGGTGCAAAGCACCCTACAGCAAGGAGCACGATTGTCCTTTGAGACCGAAGGGCAGAGCCAACCGCGCCATGTGGGTTTACTATGATGATGACGAGTCTGATGATTCAGACCAGCAGGTTGTTTCAGAACATGCAGAGGCCGGGAATGCCTCTACGGAGTTTGGGCCCGATGCCAACTTATCCCCGTTGGTATTATCTACTAGTGTACGGGATGACTCATTCAGGTTTAGGGGATCAGTGGAGGGACAGCGATGTATTGCTATGCTCGACACTGGAGCAACACACAATTTCATTGATGAGAGCTTCGTTAGCAGGTGTAGGCTCCAGACAGAGGATTTTGCTAGATTCAGAGTTCGGGTGGCAGATGGATATACCCTCACTTGCACTCGACGGATTTGTAATCTCACGCTCATGCTGAATGATTATGAGTTGCAGGCAGATTTTTATGTGGTCAACTTAGGAGGGATGGATTTAGTGTTGGGTATGAGATGGCTGCAGGACATCAGTGTGTTCACCCTCAACTTGCCTAAAATGGAGATGAGATTTGAGGTACAGGGCAAGAAATATGTGTTGAGGGGCATTACAGATGGCTGCCTTCGTTCTATCTCTCTCGTTAGTGGGAAGAGCGAGAATGTAGAGGAGGATTTTGGGCAGACCAGGCTTGGTTATACTCAGCACCCCGGGGGTTCTGAGGCAGTCGTTTGGGATCAGCCCAGTAGTTTGGTTCCGTTTGTGACCAATCCATTGTTTGAGACAGATGTTATATCTTCATACGACAATCCACTCTTTGAGTTTGATGTGGGTAACCCACCTGATCCTGGTCTTGAGCCGAGTGATGATAGCGTGTGGAATCCTACTAGTGCACTAGGGTTTCAGATTCAGCTCACGGAGGAGTATCACAGTGTGTATATGGTACAGAGTGTATATAGCTTCATGATTAATCCACATGTACACGATTTGTTTCAGGTGCACAGTAGTGGTATGCACGTGCTTGATATGATGGATGATAGTATATCTCGTGCAGTGTTAGGAGGTAAGTGTTGCTTGTCGTTTGACTTGCCTCCTACTGAGTTTCTTGATCCTATGCTGGACCGCACTGAGGTTAATAGGGAATGGTCTCCTATTCTTGCTGATCAGTTGAGGGAGTTACAGGAGTTCGTTGTGGCCAGCAGGAACATTGTCCGGTACTTTCCATGGGATCCAGGTGGTGCAGTGCAGCTGTATTTGCAGAGATTGCTTGAGGACAAGCAATTTCAGGGAGGGCGGACTGTCATGTCCCCGTTTTAGCTGACACTGTTTGTCGAGGAGTTAGCCTATAATTTCGATCCTCGTAGGCTGACAGGGTGTGCAGAGGATCATCGCAGTGCAGTTATCCAGTGTTTGGTAGCTCCAGTTTCGCAGTTGTGGCAGGTTGGGCCTTCGCAGAATCTTCCAGAGAGCTTTTTCAGGAACTTTCTATTTTTAGAAAGTTAGGTCAGGCGGAAGCTGCTATTTCGGGCAGGGCACCTGGCGCAGTTATTCAGCTCAGATTCGACCCAGTCAGCAGTTGGTTGATTTGACGGAGAAATAAGGAGTATTTAATGAGTTATTAAATATTTAATAATTTGACTTTATATTAAAGTCACTTTATTGAAATATTTAAATATTTAATTAAATTGGCCAGTTATAAAGTATTAATTATACTTTATAATTAAGTATTAAATATTGACTTAATGAATATTTATTATTCATTTAAAAGAGGCGCCATTTAATTATTAAAATATTTCTCCTAAGTATTGAGGTGAAATAAATCAATTTTATTTAAATGATTAATTAAAAGAGCTTGGGTCGAATTTCTCAAAGGGGGAGTATATATTTTCTGAAAGGACAAATCGAACCATTATGAAATGTTATTCTAATTTGTCTTTTGCTCTGAGCATTGGAGTTTGCAAACCTTAGGGTTTCTGGCAGACGATCGTTTCTGGAGAACGAAAACTCTTCAGAGATCAGGCAGACTGAGGCTGTGAAATATTAGTTGAAGCTGGCACTTGGTGACTTCATTCCGAAGTTGCAGTTGAGCATATCGAGAGATTTCAGACAGAGTAATTCAGAGAACTTCATCAGATAATTAAGGCGACCTATCAGAGGTTTATTTGGCAGAGATCTGGCAACTTTCATCTGGCCGTACTATATTCTATTTGCTGCTACAGCAGGGCCGTACATTTCTGTACCTTCAACAGCCGTACCTCTCTCTTTCAGGAAGTCACTTATTGTTATTCACTCTTGAGCAGAGGGTTTCAGAGCACCTTGCTTACCTGGAAGATTGCAACGTTCTTTTGAGAACAGAGATCCTTATTTTATTAAGCCTTACTTTTCATCATTTAATGCTGCTGTACAGGCCGTACCAGCAGGGCCGTACTTTTTCTTTCCTCTGAGAAACGCCTTCTTTCCTTTGGTTCTGGCGAGTGGATCTAAGGCGTTTGGTCTACTGAGGGTTTGGTATTGATTTCTTAGCTGGAGGTGCATCTGTTACATTGGGCCGTACCATCTCATCATGCATTTATTGCTGCTCAGCCGCCATTACAGAAATCAGGTTTTTTCCCAATAAAGTTTATTGTATCTCATGTTTTGTTCAGATTCTTGTATTGTAAATCATCTGGAAGTGCAATACATTGAAACGCCTATCATTGTTGATCAAAATCTAGGCTTATATTGCATCATTGAATTTATTTAGAATTTATTTGCATTTATGAGCAAAATCGCATTTCTCTTTATTTGCCTGAAAATCTCAAAAATCACAAAAATCACAAAAATTGCAAAACACAATACAAAAACCATCAGAGTTGAATTAGAGAACCACCAAGGTTCCGACAAGGGCGCACCTCTTAATGGAGGTTTAGATCTTGGTATTTTAGATGGTTAATGTATTCAATCTCTTCACGACTAGTCTGCCTATCCGATGAGTTATCAAATGCAGTCATTCGAGTCCCAAAGCTTCGGCAGTCAGCGTCAAAAGATGAGATTATGAGGACAGTTCACATCACAAAGCTTCCTCAAATGGTGAAATTGTGCCCCTGTAGCCCACGGGTGCCCTTCAAATTGACCCTTGAGATGGTTGGAATTGCTGATGAGGTCTTCCTGACATCTGTGCTACTCTAGTTTGGCTTCGCGATGCACCAACTTGCCTGTTAATCCGACATTCGGAAAGATCGTGGCAGAGATTCTACCAGGCATGTAATTTAGCGAGCGGAGAAGCATAAAGCATTCACTATATTTCTATAGGCCAGGGGCGTCTAGCCTTTAGGCCTGTCAGATGAGGTTATTGACGTTCGAAGTCTTCACGAGACTTGAGCGTAATTACTCCATCTATCCAACGAGCCCAGCCGTCAGCGTTCGGGTTTTGGCAAACACTCGTACGTGCGAGGTCTTTTGTGAAAAACTGTAAAACGAAGACAACACAAAAAATGGTTGTCTGGTCGTGTATTCCATCTTGGGAAAGGCGTCTTTCTATTTGAGGTCTTAGAAGCAGTTTTCTTGCTTCATCACCTCCAGAGACATCTCTCGTAGGTCCTTCTGGCTACGCGTAGAAATAGACGGTGCTCGAATCAGGGCATCCCAACTCCTGATATCAGAGGTCAAAGTAGGGCATCTGGCTGAGAGTTGCACTTTCGTCAAAATGGTGTTCGTGCCTTTTCAAGCCAGGGGCGCTTTTACTTTTGGGGTCCTTAATACACTTTTCAGATGCCTTGTGTATATTCGTTGGATGCGGAATACCTCTAATCATGCAGTAAGCTTGTTAGCCAGTCAGCAGGGTTCACCGTTCGTTGTCAACAGTCATTTGAAGCGTCAGATGGCAGTATGGAGAAATGGCCAAGTCTGACACCCGAAAATTAATTTAATCAAGGGCGCCTAATTCTTTGAGGTGTTAAATGATGGATTTTGCAGTGATGACTCCCAGCAAACATTTCTTCCTTGCTCTGCAGGCTTCTGTAGTGATCTGACACTCGGCTGCGATGATTTCACCATGCTTGTAGGTTTGATTTGTGTTTGTTTTGGTATTTGTTTGTTGTGTTTTGTGTTTTTGGTATTTGATGCCAATAATGCTTATAATTTTAACAAGCTTACACATGCAATAGGAACTCAAAATAACTAAGCTACTGAGATACATCCAATATAATACTCCATTTCGAAGCTAAATAAGAGTTCATTACATTAGAGAGTACATGAAATAGATGACTTACATAGAACTCAAAACTAGATACATCATATGCAATAATTTAACTTACAGCCAAACAGCACTGTGAATAGTGCTTTCCTACAGTACCCGCCCTCAATAAATTGCTCACACAACATGCAATACAAGTTTCTCCCACCGAAAAACGAATTGGAAGGCTTTCTAGAACAAGGGTTACCCCTTTTGAAGTGATAGCAACTCCCTTAAAGAGGCGTTTCTTTTCTTCTTGCTGCTACAAACCCTCAAGTATGGCGGCTGGCTGTAGGTGTCAAAAAAAACAGTCCCAAATCCTTCAAAAATGCGAATAGCTCCTTCGTAGATGCAAATGGAGTCAATGGCAGCAAAAAACCCTTCCAAAAGATGACTCCAATCACTTGCAAACAGCAAATAATGGTTCCAACAAAGCATCCAAATTCTAATTTGCAACTTTAAGGTGGTCTTTCACACCATCAAGAAGCTTGAAAACGAAGAACAAAGCCCCACCAGGCTTACCCACTGCTGAAATAAGGAAACCCTAGTTTTCCCTCTTCCACAATCTCCCACTCACAATCTTCAATCCGCAAAAACATATCATAACATGAATGGATCGAACTCTCTCTTGCATTCTTATAATTTCTCATTGAAAACACTATTCATTAAAAAAACACTATTCACTTAAGTTATGTCTTTTTTTAACTTTAGCCATGAATAGTAACTGAAAAATAGAAAGTGACCCCTTTAAATAATAGACACGTGGTCCCTAAGCCTGAGGAAGTGAAATAAATCGTGAAGATCATCATTTTAAGCTCCAATAAGACACCAAACGCACAAATTCACCACGTCACCATACTTGGGATACCAACACTGCATTTTATCGCCCAAGTGCCCGTTCAAGTGACCCTCTATCTAGAACCATTAGCCTACGAGGATCGATATAATAGGCTAATCCACCAACTCTGATGCTCGCGAAAGAATGGGGACATTACAGCTTCGCAATGAATACACTTGCTCAGTCTCAGCATCATCTGGTCACCCAGTAATCAGTGTCGCAGATGGCCAGTTGTAACTTTGTAGTCAACTACAAAGTAGGAAGTTAATAAAAAACGTGATATCTTGAGCAAATGGATGCCTATGAGATCAAATGAGGAATTTTTGAAATCAGTAAAGTTCGCCGGACAAGTTCAAATACCTTACGAGGTTTGTCAACTAAATAAAATAGTATTAGATTTTCAAATTACATGCCAGCATGAAAGGTGGCGATTTTGTCCAATAAACTATTTTTGGCATCCCTTTTGTGTTGTAAGATGAAATTCGCATGTGGTTAGCAACTGAATTTTATTTTATTATTTTTATTCCAAACTTCGACGTAGTATCAATGTAACTAGAGGGGGTCCAATCAGAATCATTCTATTTCAGTTGAGGTTTTAAATCTTGCAGTCAACATTATGGTACGATTTTCCTCTATTAATTCAACCATGTCGTCATATTTCATTCACACAGCTTGAGCAAATTTGTAATTCTTCAAAGCAAAGCCGAATTTCCTTCAGAGTTGGGAGAATTTATCATCAGCAATCATTGGTGAAGACATCAAAACAATTTCTTTGCAGATACAAGTCAGATTTATCAGCGAATTTCAAGGCAAAGTGGTGATTTTGGCAAAGGAAAACATCAAAAACGTCTTTCTTCTCAATTTCTTCCATTTTCTCGTCTTAAATTCATTCGCATGTGTGAAGAATTTGCAGATTTTGATAAAACAAATCATCAGGGTTGATTCAGAATAGCTTCCTCGAGAAAACCCATGTGCCAGAATTTTTCAGGGAAATTTACCCCAGAGCATCAGTTCCCGAGTTTCTAATTTTCTCAATTGAAAATTCCTTGCATGGTCGAGTAAAAGTCAAATTTTCGCATTTCTGACGATCTGGGTTGTCTTAGAATCTCTTTTTGGACAAAACCCATATCTTAGATTTTTCATTGAAAATTACCCTTCGATAAGCTATTTTTAGCCTCAGCGGGCTATTTTTAGCTTTCCAAAAAAGTTGTCAAAATATTGTCGTGTTCAAAGTCAACAGACGATTTTTTCAAAGTGCAGTTCACGTAGACTAAATTCAAGACCAAATAGGTCTTAATTCACGATTTCATCAGAAAAGTTGAGACCAATTTGTATCAAGTGCTTTCAAAGGGTTGATAGGCGTAGTTACTCAAATCCATATGGTTGCATGCTTCGTATGGCCGATTGTCTTCCAAAGCCGGTTTAGAAGGTTGATACCATTGGAATTTTGCATGTGTAGCAAGTTCATTTGCATTTCTCACAACCAGAGTGTGTGCAGTCAAACTTCGTAGTTTCGTCATGCAACACTCTTTCATTAAGGAAAAGTGTCAGAGACATCAAGCTGCAGAACAAATAGTGGCCATCACTTCAATTACGGAGCCGCCAAAGTTATAAGTCAGTGAGGTGCTAGTTTGAGTGTGCAAAGATTTCCAAGATTGTTCAAGTTCCTGACAAGCGGTAAATTGACAGAGTATCAGAGCTCCAGACAGTGATGCAGTTAACAATCCCGTTGAGGGATTCGTTGCTCGAGATCATGATCAGTAGACTTCAATTCCCACCTCTCAGAATAGACATCATACACAGGAGTTAAACTTGGTGTTACCTTCTCAAGTTAACTCGTTGTCTCATCTCATGCATATCTATTCTAAGATTAGCTTTATTCACTTGGAGTTACATTTAGGGTTTACGTTAACTGATGGTAGTGTTCCAATTAACTTGCTTTCAATAAGGACGTGCATGCTTGCACATTGTCCAGTTTTAGATTAATTGTATCGATTAACTGATGGTAGTTTTCCAGTTAACTAAATAGTTTACTTTATTAGGGTTTAGCAATAAATCTTGCATGCATTGTAAGACTGTAGTTGACTCAAGGTGATTTTAGGGTTCCCTACACCTTTTGATGTCTATAAATAAGAGCTTTTGCTCATTTGTACATAACTTTTGCACGAGAGAGAAATATATGTTGTGCCTACCTTGCCTTCAATATTGCTCGTTCTGTGTCTGTTCATGCGGTTTTGCTATTATGATGAATTGTTATGCCACTTGGGTTTCATGCAATTATAATGGTGAATTCTTTCCTTAGTTAGATCGACTCTGTTTTGCGTTCAATAAACTTGTTTAGATTGAGTTGATAGATGTGCCACCTTTCCTTCAAGTTGAGAATCTGTACTTGGTTATCGTGTGGTGTGTGTGAATAATAAACTTATTTAGATTGAGCTGATAGATGTGCCACCTTGCCTTCAAGTTGAGAATTTGTACTTAGTTTATCGTATATTGTTGTTTCCAATAAGCCTATTCAGACAAGCAGATAGTTGTGCCACCTTGCCTTCACATTGTGAGTCCGTACCCGGCTTATCGTCAAATAATCATTCCTGCTCCGTTTCCTCATGCTCTGAGTTCTTGAGGGGATTGGATAGTTTAAGTTACTTAGTTTTGTGAGTTGTAGTTAAGCGAAACCAAAAATACTTAGCTGCAACGTATAGAGTTTTTGAGAAAGCCTTGTACCTCTACAGCTAAGACAAAAAGACAGGATATAGTTTAGATTACTTTCCTTTTCAAAGCACTTTTGTCAAGCACAACGAGGGAGCTTCCCCTCCTAATTTGAAGAGCACTCATTGCATAGTGTGCATAGCTGTCTGTACCAACTTGCACTCCAGAGGTGTTAGTTGTTACACCAACAGTTTTCTGGCGCCCATTGTGGGGCACGAGGCAAGAAATCTTCAAGAAAAGCTAAATGCTTTTATTTCACGGGAATGATCACACTCTGGCATCCTATTGCATGATCCACACAGAAGCAATGGAGGATAATAACAATAATGCTGATAGGCGATGTCCACCCCCATTACCTTGGGGTAATAACATTGGACCTTTGGCTTTTGAGGTAAATCATGAGTTACCTAAAGGGTCATGGAAGCGTTTTCCACGGTTTCACGGCGATGGAACTCAACACCCGAAGGACCATTTTTCTGCGTTCACAACGTCTTGCGCCATCTTGCATGTAGCACATGAAGACATCGCAGTGTGTCTCCTTGTCGAGCCTCTTGTGGGAAATGCTGCCAACTGGTTCAATCACTTGGCGCTAGGAAGTATCACAAGTTGGGCAACTATGAGCGAGAAATTTTTGGCCAGATTCAAGCCCGTCGAAGACAGTCACTTCTTGTTCGCCCAACTCGCAAATTCAAAGATGGAGCACAAAGAAAACATGAGGGATTTTGTGGCAAGATTTAATCGTCTTGTTACAAGAATTTCTTCTACATTGGATCCATCACCAGAGATTCTGATAAGCTGTTTCGTAAATGCTCTTCCATCAGAGATAGCCTTCTTTCTCAAGACGGTGAAAGCAACAGAGTTGAAGAGTGCACAAGAACACGTCGTCGAGTTGGAAGATAATATGATCACTTCCGGCTTGATGAAAATAGATTCTATCAGATCTCCAGTTCAGCAACCGTACCAGCCAAAGAGGGAATATCTTCAACCATGGTTGCCAACATCTCCACCAAGATCAATGATTGAGGCTGCACACAGTGCAGTATTTTGTCCTTTCCACGACAATGATGCACATTTTGGATCCACATGTCTAGAGAACCTGAGAATGATCCAAATCATGGGATACACCGAAGCTGCTCCCAATTCTAGTTTTGTACCAACACCAAGTTCGAATGTTGTCTCACCACAGACGGACAACTTCAATGGCGACTCCGCAGTGGGATACTTTGATGAAGAACCCGTAAATCAAGAAGAAGAAGAAGAATACCGTTAGTACACTCCTGTGTTTACACATGCTCAACATTTCAAGGCATAGAAAGAAGAAGAAGAAAGGCAGAAATCAAACGAAGAGGGTAAAGAAGTGCCATCCACTTCCAAACCCAAATCTTCACATGAGATTACTATGCCAGTTGCTCAGGAGACGTCTTTAGCAAATTTTGACATTGTAGCTTCCATCATGAAGACCAAGGTACAAATCTCCCAACTAGAATATCTTCAGGATCATCCAGAAGAATTAGATCAGATTCTCAAGGTTGCAAAGAAGCAGGTTATGCTCAAATCATCTGTTCCAATAGGAGCAAAGTCTGAAATGGGTGCAGGTAATTGTGTAACTCTATCAGAGATAAAAGTTGAAGACCAGAACATTGTTTGTTTTGAAAAGAGACCGACAGAGGAGACAAAGTCATGGACAATACGGTTCGACAGAGGTTGTTCAGATACATTTTTAGAAATAGGGGAATTGATCATATCCCCTAAAGGACAATTGCACCCATCTATGCAATTGGAATTCAGTGACACTGAAAAAGAGGTGCTTTTACAAGGCCTCAAAGATGCTGAAGACATGCGAATCAAACTCCTATGTGTTAAAGGTGATGTAGAGCTGATCAATGAGCCGGTTAAAGGATATTATCAAATCAGAAAAGATCACCTACGGCATTATAGATATCGAGTTTGGAACTCAATTGATTGGTTTGAAGAAATCAACATCCCAAGGATGGACTACAATAGAACTAATGTCTCAAGGGTACCAGCATTCCCATTTGCATCATATTTTGACTTTTGTTAGAGTACCTTTGCATGGATTTATGAATACCTGAGAATCTTCCTCCCAGAAGGATTGCCTCCTACAATTCCTAGGAGAAGAGAAGTTAAGCCTTTCAGGCAGAAACGACACCAATGGGAGGCTCTCCCCGCTGCTATGTAGTGGACAATATCCAAAGCACTTCATCTCTTCAGGGGTGGAGTTAGTTTTCTTCAAATAATTTTTATTTATGCTTTATCGTTATGTAGTATTGTGTTTCCTCGTTCTGTGATGTTTTTTCGTGTTTTAGGTGATTTAGGTAGTCTTGTTTTAGGTGATTTTTAGGTTAGGTGATTAGGAAACTCCAAATGTTTTAGGTGATTAGGGAAAGTCCTAACTCCAATCCCCAATCGTAAAATCACTAGTCTACGTAACACTGAGATTCTTAGGTTCTCCTATGTCGTAGGTATCCGACATGGTCACCAAACGAAGCCTAATGTTGTACCCAAACCAAATTTTTTGCTTCATCAAGGCATTTTCCTTAAAATAGTCTAAACTTTGCTCAAATGATGTCAAATACAGTTTTTGGGCAATATCAAGCATGGAGTTTTGTCAATGTTTTGTCAGTCAAGGGCAGTATCCATTTATCAGAACCTGAATCAGAGACTCAGAATGAAGCATTTCACAGTGGAGGAGCATTTCACGACGACAATTATACCTTTGAATGGTCATTTCAGTGGCTATGACGAAGATTTCAATGGTTAATTTATGAAGATTTCTCAAGGAAAAGCAAAATTGAGCCCCTGTAGCCCAGGGGCGCCCTTCTTTTTGAAGGCCTAAATTTTGTGGCAAATGCTCATGAATACAGTCAATCTTTTCAGAATTAGTCTGCCTATCCGATGAGCTATCCCGCGAGGCTATCCGAGACTCGTAACTCCAATAACTGGCAACAAAAGTTGAAGATTCTAAAGTTGCAGTTTGCAGAAGCTTGTCACTTTTTAGCTTTTGCGCCCCTGTAGCTCAAGGGCACACCTCTTAATGGAGGTTTAGATCTTGGTATTTCTGATGGTTGATGTATTCAATCTCTTCACGACTAGTCTGCCTATCTGATGAGTTATCAAATGCAGTCATCTGAGTCCCAGAGCTCCGGCAGTCAGCGTCAAAAGATGAGATTATGAGGACAATTCACATCACAAAGCTTCCTCAAATGGTGAAATTGTGCCCCTGTAGCTCAGGGATGCCCTTCAAATTGACCCTTGAGATGGTTGGAATTGCTGACGAGGTCTTCCTAACATCCGTGCTACTCTAGTCTGGCTTCACAATGCGCCAACTTCCCTGCTAATCCAACATTCTGAAAGATCGTGGCAGAGATTCTACCAGGCACGTAATTTAGCGGGCGGAGAAGCATAAAGCATTCACTATATTTCTATAGGCCAGGGGCATCTAGCCTTTAGGCCTGTCAGATGAGGTTATTGACGTTCGAAGTCTTCACGAGACTTGAGCGTAATTACTCCATCTATCCAATGAGCCTAGCCGTCAGCCTTCGGGTTTTGGCAAACGCTCGTACGTGCGAGGTCTTTTGTGAAAAACTATAAAACAAAAACAGCTCAGAAAATGGCCAAGTTTGGTCGTCTATTCCATCTTGGAAAAGGCGCCTTTCTATTTGAGGCCTTAGAAGCAGTTTTCTTGCATCGTCACCTCAAGAGACGTCTCTCGTAGGTCCTTCTGGCTATGCGTAGAAACAGACGGTGCTCGAATCAGGTCATCCCAGCTCCTGATATCAGAGGTCAAAGTAGGGCATCTGGTTGAGAGTTGCACTTTCATCAAAATGTTGTTCGTTCCTTTTCAAGCCAGGGGCGCTTTTACTTTTGGGGTGCTTAATACACTTTTCAGATGCCTTGCGTATATTCGTTGGATGCGGAATACCTCCAGTCATGCAGTAAGCTTGTTAGCCAGTCAGCAGGGTTCACCGTTCGTTGTTAGTAGTCATTTCAAGTGTCAGATGGCCTGTAATGTCCCCTTCTCGAGCATGATCTTCTCAGATGACCATTGGCCTATTCCGGAGACCCGTAGGCTAGTCGGGAGGTAAAATTAGGGTTTCCTATTTTTGAGGATGTCTTTGCTCGAAGTTGGTGGACTCAATGGCGGATTCTTTCTGGGTTTTCAGAGAGCTTCGCGGTGGTGTGTTCATCTTGGCATTCTGAGCATTTCCAGGAATTTACTATTTTTAGTAAATTCTATTTTTGGCAGTAAACGGGATGGTCTCAGGCAGTTGACTTTCCCCTTCAGTTGACTCAAGTGGCGTATTCAGTTTCAGGCTTCAGAATGCAGTTTTGGGGTGTTGAGCTCATTTCACTTAAAAAATAACATTATAATTTAAATGTTATTTTATCACCTTGGCCTAGTCAAATGACTTAATGTTATTTTAAAAGGTGGACTTGAAGGGTGGCGCCATCATTAAGGATATATTTAATTTTTGATGAATTTTCCAAAGTCAAAGCAAGTTAATATGGGCGCATTTATCAAGGTGTTGATTTTAATTAAATATGAATATTGAGCTAAAAGGGAAAAGGACGCCATCTTGAAGAAAGAGCTAGGGTTTGGTCATTGAGTTGGTTTTTAGGGTTTCGTGAAGTCAACCGAAACTTATAAAAAGGAGACTTGAGCATCATTTCACCATCTTTGGTCTATAGTATCGTTATGCTGCCGGTCTGGCTCTGGAACTGCTTCGAGGAATGAAGGCCTCCTAGCTCGGGCATCACTTCTTGTTTGCAAGACAACAACTAGTGGTGATTCAGTCAATTTGTGAGTTGCATTTAGTTTGTGCTTCGTATTCAGCTTGTTGCATTCTTAGATCTGTTTTGGCATTTAGTGGTCTCAGCATTTTTCATTGTTTTTAGATAGCAGATTTCATGTTTTATTCATATCTCAAAAAATACAAAAATACTAGTTCTGGGTATTGTCTCAATCCAATCATTTGTAAAGGGCGAATCTATTCTCCAAGTTATAGATTTTTTAGTTAAGTCTGCAATTTTTAAAAGGAAATCAATTTTCTCAGCTGGGCCGCACCATTTAATTGCATTGGGATTTGTGCATTAATTCATTAGATGTATTTAGAGTCTGATTTCTGATATTAGCTTGAGCGCCATCTTGCTAGGAGTATTGTGCTTCAGAAATCGTGTCATTTGAGCAAGTTACTAGGGAGATATGAGCATTTGAGTAGTTTCATAGGCTGCTGGTTTTAAATGCAAAATACAAATTTGTGGAAAACAAAAGAAAACAGAATTATTGTTTCCAATTTATTGTGAGAATTTGATGTGGCATCTTGAATCAAGTCAAGGGAGTTATTATTGTATTGTAATGGTGAATATCTCCAGTTCTAATCTCTTGACAGGCGTATAATCTTCACTCTGTAAACTGACAGTAGTACTGGCAGTGATTCTTAAGCTTGTTCAATTCTGTTTGTAATGCTCAATTTTCATTTGAAGTTTGTAATAGATAAATCTCCGCCCTATGGTAGCTACTTTCCCATCTTGGGTTAGCAAGCACATTCTGGGTGTCGAGCATTTCCAGTTCCAGCATTTCTTCAAGCATTGAATTCTGTAATCACTCCGTCATATGGTCGCCCCTCACTCCGCATTGGATTGGGTAGCACATACTTGACGTTGAGTTCCTTTCTGTATTTAGAGTAGAAGATCCTCTGACCATATGCTCGCCATCATCGGCGCCATCCTTGGTTAGAGTTGCTTTTTGCATAAGCAGTTTAATTCAGATCCTCTGACCAATGCTCACACCTTGCCCACATCGGGATCCTGGTGTACATTCTGGTTAGAGTTGCTTTCTGCACGTTTTGGTTTATCCTCTAACCTTAACGGGTGCTTTGATTGTAATCTGATAATTGAAAAAACGAAAAAAAATTGGCTCGGAATATTTCATGGCAGTATGGAGAAATGGTCGTCTGACACCTAAAAATCAATTTAATCAAGGGCGCCTAATTCTTTGAGGTGTTAAATGATGGATTTTGCAATGATGACTCCCAGCAGACATTTCTTCCTTGCTCTGCAAGCTTCGCAATGAATACACTTGCTCAGTCTCAACATCATCTGGTCACCCAGTAATCAGTGTCAAAGATGGCCAGTTGTAACCTTTTAGTCAGCTACAAAGTAGGAAGTTAATAAAAAATCTGATATCTTGAGCAAAGGGACGCCTATGAGGTCAAATGAGGACTTTTTGAAATCAATAAAGTTCGCCGGACAAGTTCAAATGCCTTACGAGGTTTGTCAACTAAATAAAATAATAGTAGATTTTCAAATTACATGCCAGCATGAAAGGTCGCAATTTTGTCCAATAAACTATTTTTGGAGTCCCTTTTGTGTTGTAAGATGAAATTCGCATGTGGTTGGCAACTGAATTTTATTTTATTATTTTTATTCCGGACTTCGACTCAATATCAATGTAATTGGAGGGGGTCCAATCATAATCATTCTATTTCAGTTGAGGTTTTAAATCTTGCAGTCAACATTATGGTGCAATTTTGCTCTATTAATTCAACCATGGCATCATATTTCATTCACACAGCTTGAGCAAATTCGTAATTCTTCAAAGCAAAGGCGAATTTCCTTTAGAGTTGGGCGAATTTATCATCAGCAATCATTGGTGAAGACATCAAAACACTTTCTTTGCAGATACAAGTCAGAATTGTCAGCGAATTTCAAGGCAAAGTGGCGATTGTGGCAGAGGAAAACATCAAAAACGTCTTCCTTCTCAATTTTGTTCCATTTTCTCATCTTAAATTCATTCGCATGTTTGAAGAATTTGCAGATTTTGATAAAACAAATCATCCAGGTTGATTCAGAATAGCTTCCTCAAGAAAACCCATGTGCCAGAATTTTTCAGGAAATTTTACTCCAGAGCATCAGTGCTCGAGTTTCTAATTTTCTCAACTGAAAATTCCTTGCATGGTTGAGTAGAAGTCAAATTTTTGCATTTTTGATGATCTGGATTGTCTTAGAATCTTTTTCTGGACAAAACCCATATCTCAAATTTTTCATCGAAAATTACCCTTCGATAGGCTATTTTTAGCCTCAGTGGGCTATTTTTAGCTTTCCACAAAAGTTGTCAAAATATTGCCATGTTCACAGTCAACAAGCGAGTTTTTCAGAGTGCAGTTCACGTAGATTGAATTCAAG
This sequence comes from Sequoia sempervirens, assembly GCA_007258455.2. Classification (NCBI taxonomy): domain Eukaryota; kingdom Viridiplantae; phylum Streptophyta; class Pinopsida; order Cupressales; family Cupressaceae; genus Sequoia; species Sequoia sempervirens. The sequence continues at coordinate 29,589 of VDFB02269521.1, forward strand.
ACCAAATCGGTCTTAATTCACGATTTCATCAGAAAAGCTAAGATAGATTTGTATCAAGTGCTTTCAGAGGGTTGACAGGCGTAGTTACTCAAATCCATATGGTTGCATGCTTCGTATGGCCGTTTTTCTTCCAAAGCCGGTTTAGAGGGTTGATACCATTGGAATTTTGCATGTGTAGCAAGTTCATTTGCATTTCTCACAACCAAAGTGTGCGTAGTCAAACTTCGTAGTTCCGTCATGCAACACTCTTTCATTAAGGAAAAGCATCAGAGACATCAAGCTGCAGAACAAATAGTGGCCATCACTTCAATTACGGAGCCGCCAAAGTTATAAGTCAGTGAGGTGCTAGTTTGAGTTTGCAAAGATTTCCAAGATTGTTCAAGTTCCTGACAAGCGGTAAATTGACAAAGTATCAGAGCTCCAGACAGTGATGGAGTTAAAAATCTCGTTAAGGGATTGGTTGCTCGAGATCACGATCAGTAGACTTCAGTTCCCACCTCTCAAAATAGACATTATACACAGGAGTTAAACTTGGCGTTACCTTCTCAAGTTAACTCGTTGTCTCATCTCATGCATATCTATTCTAAGATTAGTTTTATTCACTTGGAGTTACATTTAGGGTTTACGTTAACTGATGGTAGTGTTCCAGTTAACTTGCTTTCAATAAGGACATGCATGCTTGCACATTGTCCATTTTTACATTAATTGTATTGGCTAACTGATGGTAGTTTTCCAGTTAACTATATAGTTTACTTTATTAGGGTTTAGCAATAAATCTTGCATGCATTGCAAGACTGTAGTTGACTCAAGGTGATTTTAGGGTTCCCTACACCTTTTGATGTCTATAAATAAGAGCTTTTGCTCATTTGTACATAACTTTTGCACGAGAGAGAAATATATGTTGTGCCTACCTTGCCTTCAATATTGCTCGTTCTGTATTTGTTCATGCGTTTTTGCTATTATGATGAATTGTTATGCCACTTGGGTTTCATGCAATTATAATGGTGAATTCTTTCCTTAGTTAGATAGACTCTTTTTTGTGTTCAATAAACTTGTTCAGATTGAGCTGATAGATGTGCCACCTTGCCTTCAAGTTGAGAATCTGTACTTGGTTATCGTGTGATGTGTGTGAATAACAAACTTATTCAGATTGAGCTGATAGATGTGCCACCTTGCCTTCAAATTGAGAATCTGTACTTAGTTTATCGTATATTGTTGTTTCCAATAAGCCTATTCAGACAAGCAGATAGTTGTGCCACCTTGCCTTCACGTTGTGAGTCTGTACCCGGCTTACTTCAGATAATCATTCCTGCTCCGTTTCCTCATGCTCTGAGTTCTTGAGGGGATTGGATAGTTTAAGTTACTTAGTTTTGTGAGTTGTAGTTAAGCGAAACCAAAAAATACTTAGCTGCAACGTATAGAGTTTTCGTGAAAGCCTTGTACCTCTACAGTTGAAACAAAAAGACAGGATATAGTTTAGTTTACTTTCCTTTTCAAAGCACTTTTGTCAAGCACAACGAGAGAGCTTCCCCTCCTAATTTGAAGAGCACTCATTGCGTAGTGTGCATAGCTGTCCGTACCAACTTGCACTCCAAAGGTGTTAGTTGTTATGCCAACAAAAATAATGATCTGATTTGAATATTTATATTGTATTTGCAAAACTATGTTGGAATCAAATTTGAAGGTTGATGTTCAATTTGATTATAATTCTTTACTTTGGAATTTATACATGTTATTTGCACTTCTATTTATTTCCTAGCATTTATCTCATTCAAAATTAAAACAAAACCAAACCCATACAAAAACAAGCAAACTTCTCAAGGCAGAAATTCAGTTAGTAAGTGCCCACCTGGGGTGGGACATTACAGTGGTATCAGAGTGGTTTCCTGCCATCCTGTTGGGTTTAATCAATATTTAGTGAGTACACATCTTGCATCATTTGAGTGATCAACACTCTTTATTTTCAATTACATTGTTTTTTCCAGTGAGTTTTAATTATGGATTCAAATAGTGACATAGAATTAGTATCAGGAGATAGAAAGTGGTTGGCTAGAATTCTTTATGAATGGGGTACCAAACTTGGCGGTAAACCTAAATCTGTGTATGATACTATGGTCACGTTGAGACAACTGGAAGAATGCTTAAGTTTGGTTGGGCAGTCACCTTCTTCATTGTTACAAATTGCTATGACACCAACAGTGACTACGTTGGGTGAGCTTAAGTATTTGAGACACAGCGACAATGAGATAAGGCTCATTGTTGCCCTTTGCATTGGTCAGATTATGAGGATCGCAGCTCCTCCAATTCCCTATGATGTTGGCACAATGAGGGAAGTATTGCAGTTGATTGTTGACAGTTTGGTTTGGATAGGAGATATTAGCAGTCCTCCTTTTGCAAAGAGGACCAAAATTCTTGAGCTGATGGCACAGGTGAGATCGTGCATTGTCATGATCGATTATGGTTATCATGATCTTGTTTTGCAGATGCTCCATTTGTTCTTGGATTCTATTAGTGAGAGTCATGGAAAATCTATTCAAGACTACATGGGAGCTATTATGTCTTCCATTATTAATGACAGTGATGACATCTCTCAGCCTATCTTGACCTTACTTCTAGCTGTTCATAGGCAAGATCACGTGTTATGTCTAGCTACAAGTGATTTGATGCATAGTGTCTTCGAATAGTGTGAGGGTAAGTTAAGGCCCTTCTTGTTCGTTGAGGAGCAAATGCAAGATAAGAGGGAAAGATTTGAAGCGGATGAAGATGAGAGGGTCTTACATCTTGATGATAGTATGGCAGAAGCTCTTGATGTTACTGAAGCTCTTGATGTTACTTTCAGCACTAAAGAAGTTATTATCAGCCCTAATAAGAATTCCGATTTTTATGACAGCAGTCATTCTTTTGAGCATAACCATGGTTTAAATGTTATGGCACATGAGGAGAATGTTGTAGAAGGGACTTCTAATGTTGGCACGCAAGCTATGAGTGTCAAATACGAGGAATGCATGGAGAATACAAGCCATAACAGTTCTGATTTTTGTGACAGCAATCTGATATCTTTGCATCAGCATGAGATAACCGCCATTTCACATGAGAATGATGGTTGTGAGGGGTTGTCTAATGTTAATACTCAAGTTGTGGGTATTAATGATGCATTATTTGTTATGGATTCATGCTACAACAAGACTGATTTTACAGATCAGACCATGGAAGATAAATCAGAAAATTTGTTAAATGGAGAATGGTCCCAGGATAGCTCTTTGGATGAACATGCATCTACTTTGGAGGAAGAAGTGTGCAATGATAATGCCAAATCAGCAACTTCTAACATGTCAATTGAGCCATCCTATGAGGTACATAACAGCAGTACCTTTGTTGATAAATTGTGCAAAATTGATGGCACACATGATGATGGTTACCAAACAGTGAGTGATGATGATTCAGCCTCTTACCATAGTGCTGATTTCAAATCAAAAGATTGTGTAGAGGACTTTTGACATAGGGGTATCATCATTTGGCAAGGCAATTGAAGGAAAATGACAGTATGATTGCTACTACCTGTTGTGACCTTTTCACACATCGCCCCATCGCCAATGGGGACCCCCAGTTGCCTGTTAGTTTTTAGGGTTCTGTCTCCTTGCAACGGTTTCGTGGGATCACTTTGCTAAGAGTTTCAGGTCAGTTTGTCGAAAGTTACCCCAGCCAAGTCAATAATTCATGCTTGAATCAGTGCGTAGACGTCATGGAAGCGCTCAGAAGGCCCAAGAAACGAAGATCGACTGTGAATTCGACCAATTCTGAGACTTCCTACTTTTTAGGAAATTTTGCTTTTTCGATTTTTTTCATTTTTGGCATTTTCGGACCAAACAAGGTTCCCTATTTTTTAGGGTTTGCTTTTTCTATTTTTAGAAAGTTTCTATTTTTGGAAAGTTTCTATATTTAGAAAGGTCCCAATTCCAAAAACGCACTCAGAAGTTCAAAAAAACCGAAAAATCACTCAAAATCAAAGAGAAAATTTGAAAAATTATTGAAAAATCTGAAAAAAAAAGTCAAAAAGCATGAAAAATCAGACCAAAAACATCAAATTCTGGAAAATCAGTTCGAAATTAATCAGATCTGAAGGTCAAAATCATGGAAAATCAACTCTTAAAAGATGAAATTTGTGAAAAATTTGTTCAAGTTTGAAATTCGCCATGAGGAAGGCCCTTGAAATGTGGGAAGGAAAGATGAAAGAAAGTCTAGAAGTTCATGAAGTTCGCCCAGCAACAAAGAGTAATGTCCAAGACTAAGGTGAAGTTCGCCATATTCAAGATGGATGATGCTAGACACATCCAAAGTCCGCCTTGCACATCCTAAAGATCTCTAAAGTCCGTCATGTTCAAAGGAGGGATGTCCAAAAGGTTTCAAAGTCCGCCTTGCACTCATCCTAGACCCCTCTAAAGTCCACCCATGCATGTCCAAGCATCCTTGGAAGTCCGCCTTGACTTGAAAGGAAATGGCAAGAGGGTTAGAAAGTCCGCCTTCACTTGGAAGATGCCTTGGAACGTCCGCCTAGGCATGTAGAAGAAGAAAAAATCAAAATTTTTATTAAGTATTGATGCCTACCAAGGGGAATTTCGAAATTTTGCTAAGTGTGAAAGCCTAGAAAGGTGGAGAATCATTTTCAAAGAGATAAAATGTTGAGACAAATGCTAAGAAGCTTTGAAGTCCACCCTAGAAAAGAGGGACATCCAAGATGCTTGTCCAAAAGACTTATGAAGTCCGCCATACACTTGGAAGAGGTTAGCAAGATGTCAAAGAAGTCTGCCATACTTGTCCAAGGTGCTAAAGAGGTCCGCCTAGGCACATGAAGGGATAAAATAATGATTTTTGCTAAGTGTTGGTGCCTAGTCCAAGGAAAAATTTGAATATTTTCCTAAGTATAGAGGCTAAAAGATGAAAAATGAAGATTTTGGCTAGGAATCATGACGTTTTCGAGAAGCTAAGTGCCAAGTTTGGGAGGACACAGTGCTAAAGAAGATTGGGATATGACAAGAAATAAAACGAAGTGTGCCTAGCACAAAGGTGGAAAGGAAATTAAATTTGCCTAAGTGTGGGTATCTAGAGAAAATGTTGAGAAATTGACAACTTTGGCCAGAGAAAAATGCAGAAGGCAAGGAGAAAGGAAGGATCGCCCTTGGCCAAAAGGAAGAAGAATTTGTCAAGCGTCAAAGGAATTCGCCCAATGAAGACATCCAGACAAGGATTTTGCCTAGAAAAATTCAACTGAGCAAGAGAAAATTTAACTTTGGCAGAAGAAAATAGGCTCAGTGCAAGAGGAAAGTTGGCTATGGCAAAGAAAAATAGGGATCTGGCAATAAAATTTCAACGAAATGGCTTAAATTTTGACTTGGCTAGACGAAATTAAGGACAAAATCGGAAAATAAACTTTTAGCCAAAGAAAACGAGGAGAAAATCGAAATAGCCATGGGTCCAAAACGAACGGGTTGGAATAAATTAAAATATTTTTAATATTTTAATAATTTATTTTCAACTGCTTGGAAATTTAAAAATGCCTTAGACAAAGTCAAATTTGCTAGACAAGAATTGGAAGAAAATAAAGTACGCCAGGCAGAGATGAAATCCAACAAGCAAAATTAAATTCGCCATGAATTTAATTAAATATTTAATGTTTTCTTTTAAAAATTCGAAAAATCAAAGATAAACATTAAGTGAAAAATCGAATTTTTGAAGATCAGTGGGATTTGCTTGGATAAGCTCGAGACTGATTCTTGTCGAAAAATAAAAGGAAACTTGCCTGTTTGAATAAATGAAACAAATCAAGAATCGAGAAAGAAGATGGCAGTTGCTAAAACGAATTCAATCCTTTAGCATTATAATGAGTTTCAGCAACTCATTTTTCCACACACAGCTGAAGAGAAATTTAATCTTTCTCAAAATTATCAGGCAATTGGTTGATCAATAGGCAAAGTCGAATTTTCCAGAAGGTGAAATAGTGTTATGCTGAAGAATTTTCGCAGGAAAAGAGAAGAGATTTATTGAAAGTTGAAATTCTTCTATGAAAGAGGGGTGCACTTTTTCTTCTAAAAATCAGATTTTAAATTTGATTCGCATCCAGTAGTTCTTCACTGAGGTTTGATGTCCAATCAAATGAATTTGCTATCTCTTTTCTGTCCTTTCATCTTGACGAAGTTCTAGCGAAATTTTCAACTTCATCCAATTTACTTTCAGCTTGCTTTTTCGCAACAATTTAATTATTTACCCAGCTGAAAGTAAATTTTCGAATCCAAGGCACGAGAGTTAATTATTTGAAAAAGTCTTTATATTAATGTTAATCTTTTGGACTACAGGTTGACAACCACGGCAGGCAAACCATCAAAGAAGTTGAAAATGAAGTTTTCCAGCAAGGGTGCTCAGCGAGAGACCAAAGTCATTTCAAAATGGAAGAATGTCGTGGACACCGATCTCGGACACATCGACTTTGATGAGTTTAAGAAAAGGGTGTATGGGCAGAAGGGACTTCCCACACCGATAGCCAAACGGATAGTCAGAAACAGGATATTTCAGGCAGCTGGATTCCCATCGGCAATGGATTGTGCAGAGTTGATGGTGGAGTGTGCTCTCCACTATGACACTCAGAGGAGACAGATCATCGCACCTGATGGAAGAGTCTTAGCACACTTGGGCGAAGTTGCAATTCAAGAAACCTTCGGCATCCCGGAACATTCACGAACGGTCTATAAGACCAAGGAAGAGGCCAAAAGATTATATGACAACCAACCAGATTTGTGCGCCACAACAGTTAACAAAGTATGGATGGACAAGCCCAAGCCATCAATCAAGAAGATGCCCAAGAGACCTCGCCAGACAGACTTCAAGGAAGATTTTGGGGATATCATATTGATGCTAAACAGAATAGCTCGTAACCCTCAAGGCGCCTTTTTCGAGAGCTGGATGTACTATTTCATAGACGAGATCACCTCTGGTGTCAAAATGTTCAATTGGTCACGAATGATAAGTGACAACCTCCACGAGCAATTGATTAACCTCGAAGAGACTAAGTCTTTTCATATGAGTTTGTATGTTGTATACCTGTTGGCCAGATCATACAAGTATCTAGGATTGATTTGCAAAGGCAAAATTGGCAACGGGGAGAACGAACTCAGGCCTTACGACTGTTACCCACAGCTCCAATTGAAGGAGAAGACTCACTTCAGGAGGGTGCATGATGCCTTCCTAATACATATTACCAGAAAGCTTCAAGGAGGGGTGCATCAGAGGCTGAGCCATGAAGCGAAAAGTCTTATCAGTAAGTACGGATCTTTGTTCATCCAGTTCCCGAAATTCACATATGTTAGGATCCAGGGATTTACTGGAAATCCCTATAAATTGCCCATCTATCCGACAAATCGGATGATATTGCTCGAGGTCCTAAGACAGTTGGAGGAGTATCAAAACATCCAAAGACCAACTAAGAAGGCATCTGTCACATTCCCATTTTTCATTGGGAACATGTTGGAGTATTGTCCATCAGCACAGGCGGCTGAGAGTGCAAGGTTGGAGATCCAGTGGTATCCTTTCACGGCCTACAAGTCCAGGGTCAACTTTGACCCACACCATAATATTCGGATAGTAGAAGGGAGAAAGTACAAGCACAGGATGGAACTGGAAGATTTCTGGGCAAATGTTGTCGATGAGTATGAAGTTAGACGGAGAATGTGGTCCAGGATGCCACTAGATTTCATGAGGGCAATTGAGTTTTGCCGGGTGCCTGATTAGTTACAAGATGATGGAAACCACGTCCAACCACGCTTCGAGGAAAGCCGACCTCTTCCTCCAGTGAAATGGTCAGAACCCGAGCATGCAGACCTGGCAACCTTAATGAGACCGTGACTAAATACTCTCAGTGGTGGGTTGACTATCATGCCCAAGAATTGAGACAGAGGGGAATCACGCTCACATATGATCTACTGAGCGAGTCTGAGTCATATTCTTCTAATGCCGGTGCATCCCATCAGGACTTGGTCGGGATCGGAGAGAAAAGGAAGGAAATAGTCCCAAGTATAGAGCCTGCTTCCAAGAGGCATAAGGGAGAACCTTCTCGTTCAGCAGCATCCCGGAATATTGACGAGTTGGAGGCTACTATAGACGAGTCCTTGGTAGAAATGCTTGAACCTCCTGCAGTTCAGGAAGTGAATGATGAACCTATTCAGCTAGATGATGAGGAGCCCTTGTCACCTACGGGCACGGAAATCTTAGGTTCAGACAATGAGATAGAAGTCAGGAATAATGACTTCGAGGAAGGAATGATCTCCGCTCTCAGAGGGGTTGTCGATGTTCCGAATGAAGAAGAGATTCAGGTAGAGGACAGGATCGAACAGCCAACCATTCCAGAGTGGTTGATAGAAAGGATGAAAGTTCAGGTACCCGCAGAGGCTCAACAAGAGGATGATACTGCCGATTTCTTGGCAAGATTGGAGCAAGTCGCAATCAAGAAGTCTGCCAAGAAATTCTCCACCATTCAGAGGAATGAGACAGGCAACCGTTCCGTGCACATTGCAGTACCCACGGTGGACAAGCCACAGGACAAGATCACTCCCCAGGAGTATGTTATAACCACTGTTGACCTTGGCCCAACCTCGAAAGGTCAAGAAGTAGAGGAGTTAGATAATTCCGTCTCGACCATCAAAGCGAGACTGGAGAAAGAAGTGGCCAAGAAGGAGTATAAAAAGGAGGTCGAACGTCTTAAGGAATATATCCAGCATTTGACCCAGCCACTTGATCGGGGTAGTGCGATTGTTCCTCCTCTCCTCAATTCATCACAGGAGGTGACCAAGGATGTCGAGTACAGAATGGTGACGGCCAAGGAAGCTCAAGACTGGATGGCAAGTGAAGGCACAGAAGCGGCATTGTTCATGGAGAAGTTGGCACTGGCTTATGGGAAAACCTCATGCTTTCTTTCTAGACTTATGGATATAGCGGAAACATGGGAAGGACTTCCGGATATGCAGGAGAGGCTTATTCCATGCCTCAGGCAATTGGAGAGCACTCCAAGAGAGGAGTTGGTCGACAGGAAGGTGATTGCTGCAAGAGCAGCATACGATTTCAATCATTGGTTTTGGTCAGTAACTATACGTAAGGAAGTTTTGGAGAAGGCAAAAGTGGATGGACTTAGAATCAAGGAGCAGGTAAAGGACATCCGAGAGAAAATTCACATGACAGCTGCAGAAATATTTGATCAAGAGATTGTCCGAGAAAAGGATATGCAGCTGGAGGAGCTGAAACGAAGGGTTCAAGAAGTTTTCTTCTCGACTACTGGACCACTTCTAAGGAAGGATTTTGCGAGAGTGACAAGTCTTTCGGCCATCCGGAATGACTTTAGGAAGCAGGAAGCAGAATGGGAAAATACCTTTGCCAGATGTGCAGAGAACTTGGATGAGCTTGAATTCCGGATCAGCATGCTGCCACCTGTCACGATGGAGGAGGTCATTGCAGTAGTGTCCAGATTCGTCGAACGCAATGCTGCTTGGAAGGATAAGGACACCTCTCCTAGAATATAGCTTTAACTGCCTCTCTACTGATAGTTTACTGATAGATGACTCTTGTTATTTTGGGAAACCCTAATTAGGGTTTGGTTGTAATAATCTTGGCCGTTAATCTTGTTTTAATCTCGGCCCTTCATTTCATTTTTGAAGCTCTATATAAACTGATGCTCTCTCACTTTCATTTGTGTGGAGACAGAATATGAGATTGTTGCATTGAGACTATTTCGAATAATAAAAGCTCTTGAGCATGATTTGCCTTGAATAACTTCTTATTATCAAATTGTAAGCGAGGTTGCATATCTTCTTCCGCCATAGATAAAAGTTAGCATTAGATTAAGTAGAATTTGCTTTGAAAGTTAGTTAATTGAATGAGAGATTGATCGTATTGATTCAATGGTAAAGTGTAGCTCATACTTTCTTCGAATGGATGATTTGCATTCGATGCGTAAAGTTAGCCTAAGCTCTTAATTGTGGACGCTTAACTTCAGCCTCATTCGAGGTTTGAAAATTATCATCACAACCCTTGAAGATTGCACCCATTTTGCGTATGTTGTCCCGCAGGAGGCGAAACAAAGTGTGGTTTATTTCCTTCACAAAGTCTTTATTGTCTCTTGAGTTCTTAGGCATAGACTAGGATCTCCTAAACCTATCCTTTTGCCATTTTTTTGGAGATCCATTGAAAGTCCTAATGGAGAACCTTCAATGATAAATTCCCTAAGTCCTGAACTTGTGAAGATTTTCTTACGTAAGTCCCCTTGTTTATTACCAGCATATCACAATGGCCATTGAGCTTATCCACACATCGAGACTCGACTAAAGAAACCTTGGAATCGCCATATGATCTTCTCGCAATCTTAGCATACGCAGTGGTTTTTCAAGAGAGGATAGAGTGTCTTTGGCCATTTTATTCTGAAGTGTTCGGTGCATGATAAAATGTACACCAACACTACCTTAGAGCATTTTGATGTTGCTCGTCAGACGTTAGCAACTTATAGTTTGAGTACTCCTGAGACGGATGACCACTGTGAAAGTGGACTTTCCCTTGCAGAGTTTCAAGCACTTAGAGATGCAGATGGAGCAATGAAGAATAATTACCTACAGCTATTATCAGATAGAGATCATCTTCTCATGCTTGATGGGATTTATTATGATGCACTAAAAGGGAAAGAAGAAGAGGTTGATGAGCTCACTCATGAGCTTGAGGTCACCATGGACTTTTTGAGGAGCACACAAATAGCCCTTCAATAAGTCAAAGATTTGGATTGATGAGCTTATAGTGGAGTTGAGCTTAGCGCAGTCATCATCACCCGCAACTAACATTCAATTATCTATGGCAACAGTTGGTGATGAGCATACATACACGGATTGTGATAATGTGCTTAATGAGGATGTGGGAACATCCATTTCAATTACAAGTGCAAGTGACACAGATAGAAATTCAAATAAGAGAAGCTGCGATTTTCTAAATAAATGCTTAAAAATTCAAAATAAATTCTAGAACATGAAATAAGCTTAGATCTTGCTCATAAACCTTAGGCGCATCATTTTATTGAAGATCCAGAGCATTTACAAGATAGAAATTTGACAAATGGATTAAAAATGAATTTATTTCAAAAACCTGGTTCTCCTTTGCAGGCGCCAAGAATGACAAAGAGTATTGTACGGCTGAATGAAAGAACTACTTCCCAAGCGCTGAAATCAATGCTAAATCTCCTGGAATCAAGGCGCACAAGATCCAATCCACAGAGATTGAAGAATGACGGCATTTCTCCAGAAGGAAAGAAAGTACGGCCTGAAAAGTACAAATCTGTACGGCCTGAACAGCAGCAATGATAAATGTAGTACGGACTCAATATAAGATGCCAAATCTCTGTAAAAATCACTCTCTGATAGGTCGCCTTTATTAACTGATGAAGTTCTCTGAATCCCCTTCTGAAATCGATTCAATATGATCAACTGCAACTTCTGAATGAAGTCACCAAAATGCAAGCTTCAACTGGTATTGCACAGTCTCAGTCTGCCAATTCCTAAAGAGGTATCGTTCTCCAAAAACGAATCGTCTGCTGAAACCCTAGGGTTTGCAAACTCCAATGCTCAGAGCAAATACAAGACAAAAGTTGAATAACATAACATAATGGTTCGATTTTTGTCTTTCCTGTGAATATATACCTCTTTTGAGAAATTCGACCCAATAGCTCTTTTAATAATCATTTAATAAAAATGATTAAATTCGTCTTTTAGACTTAGGAGAAATAATAATTAATTAAATGACGTCCCACTAATAAATAATAATTATTCATTATGTCAAATATATCACTTTATTATAAAGTATTAAAAATACTTTATAATATATCATTTAATTATTAATATTTTAATATATTAATAAAGTGACTTTAATATAAAGTCAAAATATTAAATATTCAATAATCCTTAAATACTCCTTATTTCTCCATCTGATCACCAAACTGAATAACTGGGTCGACTCTGAGCTGAATAGCTGAACCAGGTGCCCTGCCCAAAATAGCAGCTTCCGCCTGACCTAACTTTCTAAAAATAGAAAGTTTCTAAAAATCCACTCTGGAAGATTCTGCGAAGGCCCAACCTGAAACAACTGCAATACTGGAGCTACAAAACACTGAGTAACTGCCTCAGATGATCCTATGCACACATCTGTCAGCCTACGAGGATCAAAATGATAGGCTAACCACATAATCAGCTGCGCTGACTAGGATGGGGACATCACAGTCTGCCCTCCCTAAAATTGCTTGTCCTCAAGCAATCTCAACTCTGGATGCTGTAAAATCTCCTCGACTCCCATGTAGCATCCTCAAGCGGTAGATCTCTCCACTTGATCAGATATTCCCTGATCACCCGCCTCCGAAGGTGTCTCTCTCTCATCTCGAGGATGGCCTCAGGTACTAGTATCAATTTCCCTTCGTCATCAAGGGGTGGCAAAACTGGAGACGGTATCACATGCTGACCCAATGCCTTTTTCAGGCGAGAAACGTGAAACACATTATGGACCTTGCTATCAGCTAGCAAGTCCAACTCATAAGCAACCTCGCCCACTCGTCTGACAACACGAAATGGACCATAGTAGCGAGGCTTCAGCTTCTCAGCCCCACTCTTCCGCAGAGTAGACTGACGATACGGCTGCAACATAAGGTACACCATATCACCCACATCAAAAGTACGCTCAACCCTCTTCTGATCAGCATACTGCTTCTGCTGATTCTGTGCCCGCTGGATATTCTCCCTGAGAGACCTCAAAATGTCCTACTGACTCTGCATCATATCCCCTGCACTCGGCACTCTGCTATCGCTCAATATCAAATCCAAAAGGTTGGGCGCCTCATACCCATGCAAAGCCATAAAGGGTGTCATTTGTATCGTCATGTGGTGAGTCGAGTTATAACAATACTTAAAAATAAGAGAAGTTGCGATTTTCTAAATAAATGCTTAAAAATTCAAAACAAATTCTAGAACATGAATAAGCTTAGATCTTGCTCATAAACCTTAGGCGCATCATTTTATTGAAGATCCAGAGCATTTACAAGATAGAAATTTGACAAATGGATTAAAAATGAATTTATTTCAAAAACCTGGTTCTCCTTTGCAGGCGCCAAGAATGACAAAGAGTATTGTACGGCTGAATGAAAGAACTACTTCTCAAGCGCTGAAATCAATGCTAAATCTCCTGGAATCAAGGCGCACAAGATCCAATCCACAGAGACTGAAGAATGACGGCGTTTCTCCAGAAGGAAAGAAAGTATGGCCTGAAAAGTACAAATCTGTACGGCCTGAACAGCAGCAATGATAAATGTAGTACGGACTCAATATAAGATGCCAAATCTCTATAAAAATCACTCTCTGATAGGTCGCCTTTATTAACTGATGAAGTTCTCTGAATCCCCTTCTGAGATCGATTCAATATGATCAACTGCAACTTCTGAATGAAGTCACCAAAATGCAAGCTTCAACTGGTATTGCACAGTCTCAGTCTGTCAATTCCTGAAGAGGTATCGTTCTCCAGAAACGAATCGTCTGCTGAAACCCTAGGGTTTGCAAACTCCAATGCTCAGAGAAAATACAAGACAAAAGTTGAATAACATAACATAATGGTTCGATTTTTGTCTTTCCTGTGAATATATACCTCCTTTGAGAAATTCGACCCAATAGCTCTTTTAATAATCATTTAATAAAAATGATTAAATTCGTCTTTTAGACTTAGGAGAAATAATAATTAATTAAATGACGTCCCACTAATGAATAATAATTATTCATTATGTCAAATATATCACTTTATTATAAAGTATTAAAAATACTTTATAATATATCATTTAATTATTAATATTTTAATATATTAATAAAGTGAATTTAATATAAAGTCAAAATATTAAATATTCAATAATCATTAAATACTCCTTATTTCTCCATCTAATCACCAAACTGAATAACTGGGTCGACTCTGAGCTGAATAGCTGAACCAGGTGCCCTGCCCAAAATAGCAGCTTCCGCCTGACCTAACTTTCTAAAAATAGAAAGTTTCTAAAAATCCACTCTGGAAGATTCTGCGAAGGCCCAACCTGAAACAACTGCAATACTGAAGCTACAAAACACTGAGTAACTGCCTCAGATGATCCTATGCACACATCTGTCAACCTACGAGGATCAAAATGATAGGCTAACCACATAATCAGCTGCGCTGACTAGGATGGGGACATCACAGTCCGCCCTCCCTAAAATTGCTTGTCCTCAAGCAATCTCAACTCTGGATGCTGTAAAATCTCCTCTGACTCCCATGTAGCATCCTCAACTGGCAGATCTCTCCACTTGATCAGATATTCCCTGATCACCCACCTCCGAAGGTGTCTCTCTCTCATCTCGAGGATGGCCTCAGGTACTAGTATCAATTTCCCTTCGTCATCAAGGGGTGGCAAAACTAGAGAGGGTATCACATGCTGACCCAATGCCTTTTTCAGGCGAGAAACGTGAAACACATTATGGACCTTGCTATCAGCTGGCAAGTCCAACTCATAAGCAACCCCGCCCACTCGTCTGACAACACGAAATGGACCATAGTAGCGAGGCTTCAGCTTCTCAACCCCATTCTTCCGCAGAGTAGACTGACGATACGGCTGCAACATAAGGTACACCATATCACCCACATCAAAAGTACACTCAACCCTCTTCTGATCAGCATACTGCTTCTACTGATTCTGTGCCCGCTGGATATTGTCCCTGAGAGACCTCAAAATGTCCTGCTGACTCTGCATCATATCCCCTGCACTCGGCACTCTGCTATCACTCAATATCAAATCTAGAAGGTTGGGCGCCTCATACCCATACAAAGCCATAAAGGGTGTCATCTGTATCGTCATGTGGTGAGTCGAGTTATAACAATACTCGCATAGATAGATCCACCTCACCCACGCTCTCTGTTGTCCATCTATATAATTACGCAAATAACCTTCCACCCACTTATTGACAATCTCTGTCTGCCCATTTGTCTGCGGATGGTAGCTGGTACTCGGGGTCAGTTCGGTCCCACAGAGTCTTAACAACTCCTGCCAAAAGTTGCTCATGAACCAACTGTCTCTATCACTGACTATCGTCCGAGGCAACCCATGCAACCGAAATACCTCTCTGAAAAATAACTCTGCAGTCTGCGATGCTGTGAAAGTAATAGTAATCGGGAAGAAGTGTGCGTATTTAGTCAATCGATCAATCACTACGTAGATGCAATCTTTACCCTGGGCTTTCGGCAAACCCGTGATAAAGTCCATCGATAAACACTCCCACTTCCTATCAGGTATCGGAAATGGCTGGAGCAATCCAGCAGGATATGTGTGCTCCTGCTTGTTCTGCTGGCAAACAGAACACTCTCGGACATACTGCAACACATCAGTTTTCAGCCCTTTCCAAGTAAACCATTCCCGAATCATTTTATATGTCTTATAGTACCCGGGATGGCCCGCCATCGGCAGATCATGAAAGGCTCTCAAAACTGTAACCCTCACCTCAGAGTCAGGAACTAGAAAAATCCGCCCCTTGTAAATGATCAAGTCATCTACAATAGTATACCTGTCATCCTGCTCTATCCTGTCAACAATGCTAGAAGCCCATGGGTTCTTAGCATACTCAGCAATAATCCGATGCCTCCAATCCTCTGTGATCTGTGCCATGGCATTCAACTGAGGTCTACGAGACAAGGCGTCAGCTACAACATTCTGCTTCCCTTTAATGAAGGTAATATCAAAGTCATATGACTGCAGTTTACTGACCCATTTTTGCTGCCTCTCATTCAAGTCTCGCTGTCCAAGGAAGTGTTTCAGGCTGTTATGATCTGTGCGAACACTGAATTTGCTGCCTACCAGGTGCTTTGAACTTAGCCAATGCATGCATAATGGCTAACATCTCGCTTAATGGTATATCTTTGGCCAGAACCTCTCGGGGACCCTAAGCTTCCTACTCACCGAGAAAGCAATAGGATGTGGCTCACATCAAAACTGCGCAATGCCCTACTCACGAAACATCCGCGACCGATAAATGACTTGGTAAAAGTCAGGGCAATGCTATGCCCGGACATGAAGTCATGATCACCTTAAACACAATCAAAGCATCCCTGCGCTTTGTTGGTGACCAAGTAAAGCCTTCTTTACGTGAAGTCGGTGGGGTCGCGTGACACTCGAGAACCCTGTAAATCTCCTGTAAAATGCACACAGCCCAATGAAACCTCTAAGCTGCGTAAGGTTCTCAGGTACCGGCCAGTCAACAATAGCTCGGACCTTTTCAGGGTCCATACTCACTCCCTTGGCACTGATGATGTGCCCCAAATATAACAACTCCTCCATGCCAAGCTCGCACTTGGATTCCTTAGCATAGAAAGACTCGTGTGCTAAGATACCAGCGCATCTAGGTGAGCGGATGCTCCCTCCATGACTGCTATAAGCCGGAGATAATGGGTCAAAGAGACCAACACAAATCTCTCTGGCGAGGCGAAAACCACTGTTCATAGTCGCCTGAAAGGTGGCAGGTGCATTGGTTAAACCGAAGGGCATAACCAAGAACTCAAAGTGACCGCAATGACATCTGAAAGCGGTTTTCTCAATATCCTGCTCCCTCATCTGAATCTGGTGGTACCCTGATCTCAAATCAATCTTCGTAAAGAAGACAGCTCCGTGCAACTCATCAATCAACTCATCAATGCGTGGAATAGGGTACCTGTTCTTAATTGTTCTTTTGTTGAGCTGTCGGTAGTCAATGCACATCCGAAGTGATCCATCCTTCTTCTTCACCAATACAACTGATGAAGCAAAAGGTGACTTGCTAGGTCTAATATGCCCCATAGCTAACAACTCGTTGATGGTCTTCTCTATCTCATCCTTGAGTCGTTTCGGATGTCTGTAGGGCGTGATCATAACGGGCTTTGCGCCCTCCTCCAACTCGATGATATGCTCCGTGCCTCTGTCTGGAGGTCTACCAGGTGGAATGTCACTAAACACTTTGGAGTGTTTAGTCCTCAAGATCTGAATGTCAGGGTGGTACTCACCCTTCTGCTACTCTTGCTGGGCTGGCATCAACATGCACTCTGCTGCCCAGTCAACCATATCATGACGAATGAGCCTCTCCATCCGCCTAAATGAAACCATCCTCAGATTACTGTCTCGAATAGCCTTGATGACATGAGGTCTCCCATCAACCTTGAACTTCATCTCCATGTCACGCAAATTGAGTGTGAACTCACCCAAATCGTGCAACCATGCCATCCCTAACACCACATCAGTATCTCCCATGTTAACAACATAGAATTCAGTCTTGAATTCATAGTTGTTCAGTCGCATCGGAAGATCAATAATCTTTCGGTCACATCTAAGAGTGTACCCATCAGCCACCTTGACCCGAATACCCTCAAATGCCTCTGTCTGAATGCCACGTCTCTCCACTAATCGTGCATCAATGAAATTATGTGTAGCACCCGTATCCAGTAAGGTAATCACCTTCTGACCAGCTAGGAGTCCGCGAAGTCTAAACGAACCATCTCTCTGAAGGCTAGTCAAATGGGCTTCCTGTAGCTTCCTTCCACCTTCGTGTTCACCCTCATTTTCGGACCTGTCATCATCTGAGGGCTCGGAATCAGCTTGCTGGTCTGACAGATCAGATTGCTCTTCGCCCTCATAAAACCATTCCATCTGATTATTTTTGACCTTAGGACGAAGTGGGCATATATGTTTTTCATCGTAGGGTGCCTTGCACCAGAAACACAACTTTTTCTTTCTCAATTCGTTCAATGTTTCTCGGTCAAAGGGTGGTGCATTTTGTCTCTTAGGATCCGGTTGATCCTTCCTTCTGTCAAAAGGCTTATTCCTGTCATTATTTCTATCAAAAGGCCTATTAGGCCTCGTGTAAGGTGTCGAACCTGAATTGAACTTGCTACGAGGTGCTGCAAGTTCCATGCTTCGCGCCTTCCTCATGGCCTCCTGAAGGATAGGAGGGTCAAACGCCTTTACCCAACCTCTCATAGGTTCTGTCAAACCCTCAATGAAGAGTATAATGAGTCTCCGTTCTGAAATCCCTGTCACCATGACTGCAACTCTCTGAAACTCACCAATATAAGAATCCAAGCTACCCGTCTGCCTGAGCTGAGCTAGCTCCCTGAAATAAAGTTCTGGATCCTTCTTATCAAATCGCTCTATAAGCCTGCTAGTGAACTCCTGGTAAGTATTGACTGCATGATGGCCAAGCGTATACATGCCGTGGTGCCACCAATCATGCGCTATTCCATCAAGATGCAAGGTAGCAAATTTAATGGCCTCGTCCTCCTGCATAGGCCTCAGTGATAAGTAGTTGTCCAATTTCTGGACCCAAGACCTCGCTGATGTCTTATCGGACCCATCAAAATATGGCAAGGTAATCTTGCTAACCGCATACTGCAAATCCCTGTTCACTTGTGGCTGCGGCTACTGATGCTGTGGGGGTCTACGGTCAAATCTGCCTCCTCCTCTGGGTTTATGAACATCCATAAACTCATGAAACGTTAATGCTTGCCGGATCTCAGGTGCTAGTGACATGTACTCACCATGAAACCTCGTCACATCTGCTATTGACATGCCATTATGTGGCTGAAACTCCTGATGCTGCCCCTGCTGCTCTGCCCCCGGAGTCTGAGGTGGAGTCTCTCTAGGTAAGAAAGTAGGCTGACCAGGCCTACGCTCCTGATAGATCGGTGACGGCTGACGTGGTACTGATGCCAAAGGCTGATCTACTGGTGTAGTCCCGCTTGTCTGTCCAATCTGTATTTAATGAGGCTGTGTGGGCGTATACTGTCTGATAGTGCCCATCAATTGGGACATCATGTCCATCATGTTATCATGCCTGCGTCTAAACTCCTCATCTATAATATCGCCCCCTGCATGTGCCTTCCCTGAATCCCTACGTGTCTCTGAGGAATTCTCACGGTCTGCCATTAGGGTTGCAGCACTGTTTTCACTGCTATTAGAGATGGATCTGTGAATGCCTAATACCCCTGACACTGTCTCACCTTCAGGAATCGATGGACCTGTCCAATCTTCGGTTCTGCCTGTCCCTACGCCCTTAATATAATGAATGGTATCTCTGCTCATAAAAAAGCAACCAAAAAGCACACTGTATTCTGAAAAAGCAAATGAAAAAGCACAGGATGGCAGGAGATCTGTGCTCTGATACCACTGTAAGAACCCTGATGGTTCTCAACTCGAAACCCTGACTGAGATTGTGTTTTTTTTTGCAAGTTTTGTATTTTTTTGTGTTTTTGAGGTTTTCAGACAAAATAAGAGAAGCTGCGATTTTCTAAATAAATGCTTAAAAATTCAAAATAAATTCTAGAACATGAATAAGCTTAGATCTTGCTCATAAACCTTAGGCGCATCATTTTATTGAAGATCCAGAGCATTTACAAGATAGAAATTTGACAAATGGATTAAAAATGAATTTATTTCAAAAACCTGGTTCTCCTTTGCAGGCGCCAAGAATGACAAAGAGTATTGTACGGCTGAATGAAAGAACTACTTCCCAAGCGCTGAAATCAATGCTAAATCTCCTGGAATCAAGGCGCACAAGATCTAATCCACAGAGACTGAAGAATGACGGCGTTTCTCCAGAAGGAAAGAAAGTACGGCCTGAAAAGTACAAATCTGTACGTCCTGAACAGCAGCAATGATAAATGTAGTACGGACTCAATATAAGATGCCAAATCTCTGTAAAAATCACTCTCTAATAGGTCGCCTTTATTAACTGATGAAGTTCTCTGAATCCTCTTTTGAAATCGATTCAATATGATCAACTGCAACTTCTGAATGAAGTCACCAAGATGCAAGCTTCAACTGGTATTGCACAGTCTCAGTCTGCCAATTCCTGAAGAGGTATCGTTCTCCAGAAACGAATCGTCTGCTGAAACCCTAGGGTTTGCAAACTCCAATGCTCAGAGCAAATACAAGACAAAAGTTGAATAACATAACATAATGGTTCGATTTTTGTCTTTCCTGTGAATATATACCTCCTTTGAGAAATTCGACCCAATAGCTCTTTTAATAATCATTTAATAAAAATGATTAAATTCGTCTTTTAGACTTAGGAGAAATAATAATTAATTCAATGACGTCCCACTAATGAATAATAATTATTCATTATGTCAAATATATCACTTTATTATAAAGTATTGTTGTACCCAAAACCAAAATTTTTGCTTCACTAAGGCATTTTGCTTAATTGAGTCTAAATCTTGTTAGAGTGTCGTCAAATGGTTGTTTTTGGGGTTTTTAAATATGGAGTTGGTGTCAGTACTATGTCAGTCTGTTACCGAAGAGATTTAAGAAAAG
>VDFB02269522.1:0-41918 GCA_007258455.2 Sequoia sempervirens
CATACATACATACATACATACATGCATGAATACATACATGCATACATACAAGCATGCATACTATGGCATAGATTTTGGCAATCTAAGATGCTTGCTCTCTTCCTAAGATTTTTCACCTAGAAAGAGAGAGATTTAGGTCCCAAAATGCTTATGTAACACTCAAATTAGGATGTATGCTATATGATATGATGTAAATGAGCTTAACTAAATGCAATGGACTAATTTGAATAACTAAAAAATGAATGGCAAAGTGTAATTACAACTATGTCTGAAATCACACTATGTATTGTTAAATATGCAAAACAAAAGGAGATGGATGAAATCAATGCACACCTAGGAAAAATGTGATGAATATGGAATGTATAGAATTTTGATTGATGATTTTACTCAAGCCTGATGGGACTCATTCACCATCTATGGTGAATCAGTCCCTGTTCTAATGAATTCTTCTGGAAACATGGTTCTAATTACTAAGAACTGATTTATGAGAAAAACACTTTGTTAGGCCCACAAATGGGACTAATTTTCCATGATTGGTGAATCAGTCCTCCTTCAAGGATCTGAAAAGTCAGGGGATGATTTTGTAGCTTCAGATCTGCAATTCCACCTTCTACAGGTGTCTACTTTAGATTTTGCTGGAATCGGGTCTAAAAATGACTTTTCCTTGATATTTTGACTTGAATGAAGAGAAGAATACTTGAATGACTTTGAAATGTAATATTCAATGATTCTAAATCTTCCAAAGAACCTAAATCTATGTACAAACAAAACAAGAAAGATAAATTGTTGATTGTTAAGGAATGGGGGTTTTCCTTGGCCAAACCCCATTTAGGTAATTAAACCAAAATGATGAAATAATGGAATGAAACATGTAACAATGAAATAGATTACCTTGAAATGATGATTGATCTTGTAAGTCTATAGCAATACATGAAGATTCATCCCTTCAATGCTTTAGAAAGCTAGCTTGAAGACTTCTAATGGAGAAACCTTAACTTGCTTCACTTGGAGTGAAAGATTGATGGATGAATAGTGAATAATGGATAAAAATTGAGTTGTTAGATGTAAAATGAGGATAAAAACACTTATTTATAGTCATTTTTTCCTTATTACCCAATTATACCTCATCACAGGCCAACATGTAGTGAAAATAAACTTTAAATTTCACTTTTTCCCACTCAAGGGTCAAAATGGGGGCCAGATAGGACTCATTCACCACACATGGAGAATGGGTCCCACCTGGATGGGACTAATTTTCCATTCATGGAAAATGAGTCCCACAAGGGCCATTCTGACATCTAAGAAGCCAAGGAATTAGGAAATAAGGTCTAAATTGCCATCTTGTCGGGTATTTGATCAATTAAAGCCTCAGGATGCACAATATGGGTTAATTAAGACCTATTAGTGATGATGTAAATATTGGATAGAGCTTTGGACACATAAATCAATGTGAAAGTGTAATTAAATACACTTTACAACACTAAAATGAGGTCCGCATAGCCTAGAAGGGCACAAAAACTAATATGAATGTGTAAATCACATTACAACACTAGTTTAACATTAAGTTTACATTAAGAATCTTCGAGATTGATGTAATAATGTTATTAAACACATTTTATAATGTTGAATTAGGGAGAAATAGGTTTATTAGGTCTAGAAAAGTGTGAAAGTCCTTTACAAGACTTTACAACACCTTTACAAGACAACATTAGAAGCATGTTGTTCGATTTACAAGGGTCCAAGACCTAGTACGGATGCATAAAATACCTCACAAAACTAGATTAAGGCCTTATTAAGTCTAATTAGCCATGAATTAATCCCATGTCAACAAAAGGGTCCATTTTTCTATGGCACATTTAGCCCCCACTTTACTAAGAGGATGAACTTGCTTCCTCACACTAAAGTAGCCATTCAAGAGAGATCCACATGTATGCCAAGCCCCCAAGATACAAGATCATACAAAGGCAAGGAAGAAAGAGAAATGAGATGGAAAATATGTACTCACTCTAGGCCCACAGAACTTCAAGTCGTCTGTGGGGTGAGAAGGGCCAAAACATAAAGAAAAGGAAAAGAGTAACATATGCTAGTTGGCATGTACTCACAAACACAAAAGTGGCTATGGGGAAAAGTCATGCCGCTAGTTGGGCTTCCCACCATGCCAAAGTTATACCTCCTGATAACTTTAACAAGGCACCACAAAGAAAAAGGAAATGTTTGTCTATTCGAGCTTCATGAGACAATAAAAAATTTGTATACTTAGAACTCATGAACAAAATTGGATGGCACCACATGCATGCAAGTTGTGTTATGCAAGGTGGTCAAATGAGAATGCAATAAATGTAAAATTTAGAAATGTAATGTGAAAGATTGTTCAAAGGAGCCTTGTTCAATTTATGAAAATCAGTCACCTAGGGAACATTGTGTCTAATGTCTCCAAGAGAGGACCAATCAAAGAATAGTATACTCACAACTTAGGGGATGTAGTGTGTTGCATCAAACCACCAAGAGGAATGCAATATGCTTAGAAATATCACACTTATGAAGGACATCACACCAAATGTCATCCACAAAGTGACAAGTGCATCATGTAAACAATAAGGCTACACTAAGAAGCATGAATGAAAATGAAATAATGGTAATGCATGGCCCCCACTTTAAATGAATTTCTACAAATCATTCTAGGAACAATTACTTGAAAGTAGAGAAGAAAAGAAAATGCAAAAAGAAAGCAAGACACAAGAGCCAACTTGGAAATCTCTATGCCAAGTCATATGTTTTGAAGTTAGGCTGCGTCATGTCAAGGAAAAGGAAAAGCAAAGAAAGGTTGTATGTCACATGCGAGTCAATCATAAGACATATCGTTCATGTCTCAGGCTTGCTCTTATATGTTCATGAAAAGTTAATGAGTAGTTGAAAGAGACAACGACAAGTGACATACAAGGGATAAGGCTATCTAACCCTTTGCCCCCACTTAGTGCAGGACAAAGGTGAGCCTGGAATGGATGATGGTATGTTGCCCCTTGCAATGGATGCAAGACATGCAATACTAAGAATGGAATTATCCTACAACTATTACATGGCAAGGAGCAGCAACTAAGGTTATTGATGTGAATAAGAAAGAGTTAGTATGTGCGTGATTCAAGGATGGGCCAAAAGCAACATGATCCCATGTATTGATGACTTTTTCTACCCAAAATTGATGAAATTAAAAGGGTTTTTAAAAGAGATTCCTAGCTTCCACCAATATATAAATTATTCTTTACTTTAATTCACAAGTAATTATTATTCATTTTCTATTTGAATTACTTCTACTCAAAAGTCCCGATTGATAGGCTAATTGAAAACACCTAGCCAAAATGGTATCACATTTTTTGAATTCAAAATATGCATCACATTCTATGTTTCCTACATACTATAGGATTAATAAAAGAAAACTGAATTTCATAGATTTTTGACCAAGTTAAGGTGGTCAGACATAATGCTGCTTATAAATTTTAAAATTTGTAATAAAAACTCATAATTAATTATTTACTTGGGAAAAAAATTATGCAAAATATGCATCACATCGTGACATGATTCATCTACTTATATCTAAAAAATCTTATAAAAAATATATTATCATTTTATTGTGGTTAGGTTGGTCAAAACAAACATCTACTTTTTATTTTTCCACGAATTTAAGTACTCTGCATTGAAATTTCAAATTTTCAGCAAATAGATTTTTATTTTTTTTAAAAACCTAGTAGTTTAGAAACTACATTCAATTTTCTATAGATTCTATTCTTACATATTTTGGAAATAATATAGATAACTTATTCAAATTTTAATGTCAATTTTCCTAACTCTAATTTTTCTAAATTTTTTGTCACTTGAGGGCTTGTTTTTTCCATGATGATCCTGCACATACCCAGTCATGGAAGAGTCTTGCATGATAGTATTGATGTGGAGTGAAGGGTTGTTGATCTGTATTAGATTGAAATAGACAAGACCATGAGTTGTTTGTTGTGTGTTAAGTTTGATAGGGTTGCAGATACCTTGCTCTCGAGCACCACAACCTTTTCCATTATATCCAAGTTGTTTCATGAAGTCATATCCTTTTCCATAATGCTTTTTTAGTGTTTCGGAATAAGGTGATTGTTCGTTATTGTGTTTTTCAAGGGTTTTTGTAGAGTATGTGGCATTGTCTAAAGTGGTTCATGAGGTGGATGCTTTTGAAGGGTTATCCAAATTTTTTTGTTGTCATCACGATTGGTTGTTCTTGTTGGGTGTTCTTGTGTGAGTATGTATTCTCCCATAAATGAGGGTGTGAATTATAAAGATCCCCAATCATCACCAAATAACTTATATTTCCATTCTTTATCATTATGTGTAATTTATATGTTGTAGGTGAGAATCAATGTGTTTAGAGGACTTGTAATTCCTTGTTCAAGATGCAAGCAACTTTTAGGCTTGGGAATAGATGTAACTTGATAAATTTGATTGTTATAGACATATTTCATTATACAGTGGAGGATTGAAGGCACTGCATTCATCTCATGAATCCATGATATGCCTAAAATAATATTGTACGAGAGAGCATAAGGCATGACATGAATAGGAGTTTGAAAAGTGTAGACACGAAAAATATACAGATTGATATCACACTCGATCTTGATCTACTAACATCGCTTCATCCTAAATTATCCCTCCATCTAACCATTTAATCAAATAGCCTTATTTGATTAAAGTCATCATAATTCCCTTTTTAATTAAATAAATCTCTCGATTTAATTAAATCATTGTCTTTGTGTAATTAGCTAGGTCATTTCATCTTCCCATCTTTATTTAATTAAATAATCCATATTATTTGATTAAATCTCTAAAGTTCATCTAATTAAATTAAATAAATCAAACATTTATCTAATTTAATCTAACATCACCCCCTTTGGTTAAATAAATAAAAAATATTTATTTAACTAGGTCTAAATTATTCTCTTCTCATTTTGAGTTGTTTAAATCCTAAAATCTAAGTCAAAATGGTCAAATCAACTAAATTAATCAAATCATGATTAATGCTAATCCTAATCACTCAAATCCTCTAGATTTTTGCTAACTTGCACATGAAAATCAATTTAATTGATTTATAAATCATCTATTTCTCATTCAAAAAGGCATCAAAGATGGAATATTCCTCAAATTTGAAATCTCTCCCAAAGGACTTGTCCCTTCCAACAAAGCATTTAAAATATCTTACATGCCCTTTCTTGAGCCATGTGCATTTGTTTCACCTTTCACCTCATCCTTCATGCCATATTTTGAATTTGAATCTCCCCTCCTTTGCACATTCTTCAAAATGTACTATTCTCAACCATTCACATGATGACATGTGGCTTCTTCCTCATTTGTTGAAGATTAGTCCCACATTCATCCTATCTTTCAATCTTCAATCTTCTTTCTATAAATAGAGAGCTCTCCTTCATTTCATCATCCACAATTTGAATAAACTTACTATGCTCAAATTATTAGCAATCTTCATCCATATTATTGAGTTCCTAGCTAGGTTATGCAGATTTTTCTCTTGGAGCATTCATCACTCATCAACAAAGTGGATCAACTTTCTTCATCAAATCACCATTGCATCATTGGAGTTGGAAAAGGGCCAATTTTCACATCAAATTGGCACCAACTCCCTCAAGATATTAAGAGTTTACTTTGTTCTAGAATAGGATTTGATATTTTTGTTTCAAGTTTGTTGTGTTCTTCATTTCATTCCTCTTCTTTTGCATTCAAATGAATTTCTTGAGGAATCATGATTCTAATCTTGCATTTGATCTAATATATTGATTGTTTGTTGTGTTTGTGTAGGTTGGGAATCATGGTTCACACAAAGTAACCACTCCAACCGTAATAGGTAAAGTGATTACACCAAGCGGTTGCTTTGTTGTATTATCAAATCCTCGAATAGTGGTGGAATTAGGTATGATTTTTGATCTATCAAGTTTTAATCGATCAAGGAGACTCACACCACACACATTAAGGGTAGAACCATTGTCGATAAGAGTTCTCTTTATGCCTATCCATTTATATTGAGCAATGACCATGAAAGCATCATTTTGTTTACGCAAATCTAAAGGAGGGAGCTCGTGTTGATGAAAAGTAATGTCAAGATTATCTTTTTGGATAAGAGTTGTCATATCATTTAGAGTGGTTTCAGGAGGAATTGTGATTTTTTTTAGAGTGATTTGAAGAATGGTGTTATAAGTTGGTGAATTTTGAAGAAAATACCAAAGGGAGATCTTGGCCAAGAGTATTCTTTAATTTTTCCACAAGATCATACTCCTTTTTAGGTGGGTTATAATGAGGAGCACTAGGAAGATTAGGTAAAGGTAATGATGGTGGAACTAGTTGTGGCGGTTGTGGGTTATTTCGTGTGTTATATGTATGAGCAATAGTATCATCACTTGATTTTTGTGATACATTAGAGGGACGAAGGGGATGCAAGGGTGGGTAAAGTGTAATTTTAGGTTTATTGGAAGGATGAAGCGGATGCGAAGGTGGGTAAAGGATAAGTTTAGGTTGAATATTGGAAGGATGAAGTAGATAGGGAGGTGGGTAAAGGATAAGTTTAGGTTGAATATTGTTAACATCCCTTATCAATTGAAACTCTTCATTTTCTTGGAAGGGTATGTTATTTCTGTCATGGGTCATAATATCCTCCCTAGAACGAGAGTTGTTAGGAGAACAACATACCACATGTTCATGAAAATTAAGGTTTGGTTCATCTAAAAGAACTTCATCACCACTAATGGAGGTATTAATGGAACTGCATGTGTTTGATTATTGATAGTGGGGAGATGGGGATTGTTGGTTGTTTTTGAGGTCTTTTTCTCTCATTCCATAGTGTCTACCATACTAGGAGAGCTTGTAATATGTTCGTCTAAGTGTGAATTTTGCAAAGTATCTTCATCACAAGTATGAGGAAGATCAATAATTGAATTGGTTTGCTCAATAAATTTTTTTGTAGGTGAAAGGGGACAACTAAGATTCTCATGATTCTCATTAGTTATGTTTTCTAACAAAGTATCTTCATCACAACTAGGAGAGACACTAGGAGAAGAAAACATGTGATTATCATGATTGTTTATAATTACATTACTTTGTTCCCTAATATCTTCCAAATTAAATAGGAGAGGTAGGGGAAGGATCATAAGGAGGGTTGCCATTGTGTGTTGTTATTCTATCTTTCCAATGGGAATTAGGAGAAGGACAAACAAGATCTTCATGATGTTCATCAAGTGTACCTTCGTTCATCAAGATACCTTCATCACTAAAAGGAGAGATACCAAGGGAAGAACACTTATGATCATCATTGTTATCTATGTTTGTATGTGCTTCTATCACATCATCCACACAAATAGGAAAGAGAGGAAAGGATGGAAGTTCAATTTATTGTGCATGTTTATGAACTAACTTTGTCTTTGTAAATTTGGATAAGATTGAAACTAACATTGTGAAAGAACAATCTATGATAACTTAAAATGAAATGCAAAAACCTAAAATGAAACACAATTTTCAGATGACAATTGGCTGATTATGACATGTGACACTATGAGAATGCAAATGTAAAATGTAAACCATGCATGAAATGAGCTAATTAAGGCTAAATTTTATGAAATGCATGCTACAGAAATGTAATTAACTGATATATGCAAGTTAAGGCACCAATCAAAAGCCTAGAAACAAATTTCTGAGATCTGAAAAAATGTTGTTTCAGGTGCCAGAAGGGACTGATTCACCCAAGGTGGTGAATGAGTCCCAGTATGAACCTTTTTCAGAAATTTCAGAAATTTTAGACTGATTCTTATGAATTCTAAGAGCCAATATGCAGAACTAAATGAAAAATGTGGAATTATAGAAAATCTAAATGAATTTAGATGCAAGAAATGTAGTCTAAATGCACTTTTTATGAATGTAAATATTAAAGTCTAGCATGCAGACTAATGCAAATCCTAATGCAAAATGAATGCAAGGCTAGATCTATGACAAAAGACACCAAATCAAAAGAGAGAAGTATTCTAAAAGTCAAGTTCACCAAAATGTGACATAGATTTTGGGAACCTAAGATGCTTGCTCTCTTCCTAAGATTTTTACCTAGAAAGAGAGAGATTTGGGTCCCAAAATGCTTATGCAACACTCAAATTAGGATGTATGCTATATGATATGATGTAAATAAGCTTAACTAAATGCAATGGACTAATTTGAATAACTAAAAAGTGAATGCAAAATTGTAATTATAGCTATGAGCTTTCCTCTATAACCTTTTGATCTGCCAAGAGCCTCTTGAATAGTTGTCATCAATCTATTCATCATATCAAGTATTTAGATGATACTACTTGACAATTTATTATCTTGTTACCATGTGTTTTTTAGCTTCTTGTGGAGAAGATATTGGATCCATCGTATCTTAGTCGAGAAGAGTCTACATTCAAGAACCTCAAAATAATCTTGGATAATTATGGATTGTGGTCAAGTGCTTGGGTTGGTGAAGCTGGTGGAGCTTATAAGAGTGGACACAATTTGGTCACTAATGCTTGTATTTAGCGTTTGGTAAGCTTTTCTTTTGTGAAACTTCAATTTGTTTACTCTGGAACTTGTACAAACCATGCACTTTTAGCTTTCACTATTAATTTTACCGAATTGGTGGATTTTGATTCTATTTTTTTTTGTCATGCATGCAGTGATTTTTCCTACTACCTAAAGTGTGGCCACTCAAGTAGAGAGATCAATGTAGGAAAATGTTCTTGGTACAAAAGCAACCACCTTATACAAACCTAGTGCCCTCCATTTTGTTCCATGGAACATCAACACACAACAGGCTTCAGTGATCTTACCCACTATTCTAGTTCTCTTTCAGACTCTGATCATGTTAATGCATCTATGATGCAAACTATTGGTTCCTACATTTATCTATGCATGAAAGGAAAAACTGTTGTTCACTAGCCATCTTTTGAAGAAACAACTATCTTTCTTGTTGTTCTTTGAACTTTTTTTAAAGTCATATTTGACACCTAAGAGCTTATGATATGTATTTTACAAAAATATGACTTATTACTTTGTAATTTTGGCCTTGCCTTAGTATTTTTTGGCTTCCATTTTGTAACCATTTTTTGCTATATATAAAAAAGCTTCACTATTTTCAATATATATATATATATATACATATATATATATATTCTAAACTTCTTTTGTACCAGTCACTTGTGGATTCATTTCACATGCACAAATGTCCCCACTTAATATGCATTTTTCCACATGTTTTCATGTTACAAAAATAGTGCACTACTCTTCTAAGGGCAGGGGTAGGGAATGTTAGAAGAATAAAGTTGAACACAAATTGTACTGGTAGTAGACAACTAGTTTTTGAAAACATAACTATTCCAAAGATATCATTTGGATGCAACAGAAAATTGAGGAAAGTGATTGATTCAATAAACACCACAATGAAATCTAGATATGTGTTAAGGATGTATGAGTTTGAAAGAATAAACTCTTCTGAAACATCTATAGAAGTTACATAGTCACGAATGGTCAATTTTGAAACAAATATGGAATTGATGAAAATGAGATCTGATGTCTCATAAGGGAGCTTGTACTAGGATCATGTGAAGAAGAGTGGGTTTTCAGCCTTTTTCTTTAGGATATCATTGTTCATTTTCTAGCTACCTTGTTTCCCAAAAATCTTAATTCTCCAAATCTCTGTAGGAATTCAATGTCACATTTATTGGCATTTCATGTTATATTTTCCTTTTATTCAATAAGTTATATCTGGATTTCTCAAGGCTGAAAAGTCAGCTAAGAGTGTTTAAAAATCAATTTCCTTTGTTTGGAGTATATCGATACATAGGATCATGTTTATTTGCATTGTATGTCATATTTGTCTTCTATTCCATAACTTATGTCTCAATTTCCTGAGGATGAAACACCATAATTAAAGAATCTCATTTCTTGTATGCAAGGGTTGCTGAGTGGAAGATTTTGCTAAAAGCATTTTAAAATAAACTTTCCCTTGTTTGGAGGATATTGATATATTCTCTTGGAGAAGATCAAGATCATTTCCAAAAATAGTGTAAATGAATCATAGCTACCACTATTAAAGATTAGGAACAATTAGACTTACACTAGCAATAATTTTCACTGCAGAGTTAAGACACCAAATACACAAGCCTTTGCCCAATAAGAGTTATTCACACAACACTATGACATATGATCTCCCATTTTTATGTAATGAATATTCCTTGTCTAAAATTGGATGGATTCTTAAGATTGAGCTCTTTCATGTAGAAATATAGTATGGTTGTTTAAATGTTGAATCTAATATGGATTTTTCCAATATTTAGTAAAAATAAAGTGCTAGTACCATATAATGTATGGTTCAAACAATTCTAATGAATAGGGCATTTTTATTATTTCGTAATCTTACCAAATGTCTCCAACATGACATAGAAAATGGAAATCAACCCACTTTTAGTTGGCTTCTATATAAATATATAAATACTTTCTATGTGCAATTGGAAAATGATCGAGTTGAAACATAGAATGAGCAAGTAGCCCTTGTTATAAAATTTAAGCAATCTCAGTTATCCATTTTTATAGATAAATTCATTGAAGGATACCAATATTAGTTATATCTTTTCATATTCCATTTCCAGCTCTCGATGCTTTCTAATATGTATAATCATTGAATAGGATGAATCTAGGGTTTGAAGTGACAACCTTTAGCCAAAAAATTATAGCTACAAATTAGTTTTTATCTTCCCTCAAATTTAGTCTCATGGTAGAGAAGTATTCCTTGATTGCAAGAGCATGAGTTGGTTTGTTAAACCTTCAACCCTTGCAATAGAGAGGGCCTTGATATTAGTTTCAATAATATTAGTTTATATTAGTTTTAATAATATCTTAGTATATTGTGGCCATCACAAATACATGTTTGTAAATTCCAAGCCTGGGTTCAAGTGATGATGGTATTATCTGTGAATGTTGTTGAAAAACTAAAATGGTAACTGTGTCAAATTATAATAAATAAAGTGGATTCATCTAAAATCTTTTGTTTCTAGTATTTTTTTCATCGTTTCCTTAAATCATAGATGGGGTTCTTAATATATAAATACATAAAATAAATTTAAAAACAAAAGATTATTTTGATCACAAATATTTCTATGACTCAAAAATTGACTCTGCACTAAAAAAAAGTTTAGTAAAATTTTAATTTCAAATATAAATATTGTCTCAAGTTAACTCCCTTATAACTCACTATTCTTGATTTAAGAGTGAATTAAACTCTAATTTATTCTATCCAACCATCATTGTATGTTTTGATTATGACATAATCATCTATAGAGCATTATCTGA
Organism: Sequoia sempervirens; assembly: GCA_007258455.2. NCBI lineage: Eukaryota > Viridiplantae > Streptophyta > Pinopsida > Cupressales > Cupressaceae > Sequoia > Sequoia sempervirens. The sequence continues at coordinate 11,389 of VDFB02269522.1, forward strand.
GTGTTTAAAAATCATCTAGCATTAGTAGTTTGATTGATAAATGGTGCAGGAGCACCATATCCTCAAAAGGAAAAAAATTGAAAATTTTGAATTTCCAATGTGAAAGCATGTAATCAAGGTCTTGTAAAGTCATGATAAATGTATTTGAAGTGTCAATTAGTTGAAGATGAAGGGGAAGTCATTTTGAATGTTGTAAACATCTATATAAGGCTTCGTAAAGGTGAGCAATGGCATAACTTTTGTAAACTTCAAATAAATTTTGAAATAAAGATCCTTGTTCTATATTTTCTGATTTTTCCTTCCATTTACTAGCCTTGTACAGACGGTTTTCAATCCAGTAGGTTGTACTGTTGCTTGGATTTCATGTAATAGGTTATAAGCCTTCCTTTAAAGTTGATTTGAGAGGCACTTGTAGAGTTTAGAGCTAGATTTAGACTTCTTATAATAAACTAGTCTGAAAACCCTCCAAACAGGGTTTGAGAGTCAAGTAAATATGTAATCCACCCTCCCACTGAAGTAGGATTAGTAGGTCAGTGGGATGGGATTTTTAGAATGTATTTAGGGTGTGTCTAGTGTGTGATTGTGTGTGCAGGAACACAGAAGGAAAGCTTATTGAGTTTGTTGTTTCTCCAAGAGGAAAAAAATAAAGTTTTCCAATGTAAATGAGGGGCTCCAATGGTGATAATTGATGTAGAGGCATGCATGAAGGTGTAAGAAGATTTTAACAGTTTGTGCAGATATTTTCCAATGTGTTTGAAGAAATTTTAAGGTGGCAGAAGTTTTGGGGTATGCTTTTCCAATAAACCCTCATTCTAATGAGCATTAAGGAACTTGTATCAAGGGTTTTTTTGTTCAGTGCAACTTTGAACCTTTCTATTCCAAAAATAGAAGAATCTTGAGTTTTGAGATAGGTAGGAAGATTGTTTGAAGTCCTTTTTTGTTTTGGTGATGTTTTAAGACAACTTTCTTTGATAAAATGGCCTAATTGGGGCTCCTTGCTAGCGGACAGTGTATTGTTTTCCTTACATTTCTCGAAACTAGTAATATTCATCTTGAAGTATGTTATAGTGGACTAAATCCAACAATATCTCTAAATACTTTCAAGTTTAAATATTAGAGGCAAACATGTTTATGAGGATCAATAATACATAAGTTGAAACCAAAACAAAATGTTTACTTTTACACATTAATAATTGATTTTGGTTCATAAATCATAGCTTAGAATAACTCCATATTAGCATATCTAATGAATATCTTGAGCAAACTACGTGCAAATCTCAAGCATATATATATCAATAATTGGCTCTGCATAAAATCAAATTTAAAGGACCCAACTCTCTAGAGTTAATACAACGTATTGTGCAATCTCTCATACACAGTATCTAGCACTAAATGTATATTCAAAATTTTATTCTCATGCTACCTAATAGCTCACTTCTTCCAAGAGTATCTCATATAATCCAAGAAAATTGACTATAAAACTCATTGATAGTGAGTTATTTTACATCTAGATACAACTCATTTCCTTCCACACCATCAGATCTGATTTCAAAATTAGTTTGATCCCCTTTCACATAAATGTTGTGAAAGGTACCCAAAAATATATTCCCTGGAAAAAGTGTCTCTGCAAATCCAACAAGTACATGAGTTGTTAATTTTATTTTTCATGGTGAATCTCAATATTAAAAAATAAACAAATTTATACCATTCAAAACAAATCTGCTTCTGCTTTGGTTTACAAGGTACACTAATACCATCAGAAAGTAATAAGAAAATTTTGTTTCCTAGCTTGAAACAACAATCGAACGAGAAAATATTTAATAAACTTGATATTGTCAATGACCATGAAAACTAAAATAAAAATTAGAAAAACCCATCAATATCAATGTCATGGAATTGGTGAAACTATAGACATGAAATGTACCTTGATTGTTCCAACTTCTTTGAATGCCTTGATAACATTGAGTTGATCTGCTATCTATGATGCACCCACTATGGAAATGACCACATCCACCTTCTTGATGGCTTCTACTAGGCTTCCATAGTCATCTATGGATCCTTGCATATGGGTATTGAAAAAACAATAACATTAATATTGAGTAAAAGCATTATAGATTGATCAATGGAAATAGTAAGAAAGAGAGTACTAAAAAGATACATGGAGTATAGTTGCTCTAGAGGATTTGAATGAATCTAGAAGCTGGGCCTTGTTAGGATAAGAAGTTGTAGATGTTCTAACAAGGAGGAAAGTAGGATGGCCTTGAGCAAGGCTGGAATTGGCTACAACATATTTTTTTAAAAAAGAAATTTTACATTCCGGTCAAGTAAATATAGCCATAAGAACAACTCACTTCCTTCCACACCATCAGATCTAATTTCAAAATTAGTTTGATCCACTTTCACATATATGTTGTGAAAGATACCAAAAAATATATTCCCTAGAAAAAGTGTCTTTGCAATGCCAACAAGTACATGAGTTGTTAATTTTATTTTTCATGGTGAATCTCAATATTAAAAAATAAACAAATCTCTACCATTCAAAACAAATCTGCTTCTGCTTTGGTTTACAAGGTACACTAATACCATCATAAAGTAATAAGAAAATGTTGTTTCCTGGCTTGAAACAACAATCAAATAGAAAATATTTAATAAACTTGAGATTGCCAATGACCATGAAAATTGACATAAAAATTAGGAAAACCCATCAATATCAATGTCATGGAATTGGTGAAACTATAGACATGAAAAGTACCTTGATTGTTCCAACTTCTTTGAATGTCTTGATGACATTGATTTGATGTACTATCTGTGATGCACCCACTGTGGAAATGATCACATCTACCTTCTTGATGGCTTCTACTAGGTTTGCATAGTCATCTATGGATCCCTGCATATGGGAATTGAAAAAACAATAACATTAATATTGAGTAAAAGCATTATAGATTGATCAATAGAGATAGTAAGATACATGGAGTATAGTTTCTCCAAAGGATTTTAATGAATGTAGCATCTAGGAATTGTTAGGATTAGAAGCTATAGATGTTCTAACAAGGAGGAAAGTAGGATGGCCTTGAGCAAGGCTGGTATTGGCTACAATATAGCCATTTTTTTTTTAAAAGCAATTTCACATTCTAGTCAAGTAAATATAGCCATAAGAACAATCATGGAGCAAGAAAGAGAGTAAATCCACCTTGATAGTTTTACATAGCAGTTTGGCCTTGTAGCAATTATGGGACTATCAGCACAGGAGACTGTACCAAGGCACACTTTCTCTAGAGCCTCAAAGAGTTTATGTTGGATAGTGCATCCTTCTCTCCAGCCATGTTGGAGGTCTTATCCAGAAGCAGAGAACCATCACATCCCTACAAAAAAAACATAATATACATAGTTATATATCAGCTATGTATAGTTCCATTAATAAGCTTATAATCCCCTCTATAGCTTTGATTTTTCACTTAAACACAGATTATGTTTGTAAGTCACAACCTCATTAAGAAAAACTCCAAATAGAATAAACTTATGAATTTAGGGGTGCCCTAAACAATCATCTAAATAAGAAAATACTCTCTGATAAGTTCAAGCATTTTTACTAAGGCCTAAAGTACATTAAAAAGTATCTCTATCTCACATTAACTGAACAATCATGATATTGTAGGCGTAAAACAAAAGCAACATTTTTGGGTTCTCTTTTCATGGCCATCTCCATCGCAGACCTCACCACAACTTCTGTCATGGGGCAGCTAGCTCTATAAAATCCTTTGTATAACTCCTACTGCATTTGATGCCTATTTTCATCATCCACAAGAAAGGAAGTTACTATTATACAAAAAATGATCAGTATAGCTATTATACAAAATCTTGAGACCATAATATACTTAATTGAATGAGATTTTAAACTTAAAGTAACATATACATGATAATATATTTGTTTTGTTGACAAATAAGATGGAATGAACTTGAAGAAAAATTCAATTTAATATAGTTTGGAGTCATACAATTTGTGTAAATTGTTCAAGTACACCTATGACACATCATGTTATTCAAACCAATTCAAGTGGTTCAGCTCACTCTTCAATAACATGTAATATTCTTTGATGATCATCACTATCTAGTCTCCACTTACAATGTCCACATGCACATGGAACTGGATGAAGGGATAGGGAAATATCAACTACTAGGTGGCTATATTGATATTCTTTGTTCTCAAGTTGATAATCAATAAAATGAATCCCATGTTGAACAATTTTGACTTGTTTTAGATATGTCCCTTGCACTACAACTAAACCTGTGCGAACCAACATTCAAAAGTAAGACATAACATTTACAAGGTCAATATGAGTAACAAATTAAAAATATATAAATTCAATAGATAAATCTTGCAAGAGCATCTATTTATTTTTTCAAGCATGTGGGGAATGACATTCCATCACTTGTTTCTGATTCTACTAGCTTCTGCCTCTCTCCTGTGCAATGCAATAGATAGTAACTAACACCTTTTATGTTTCTAGGCTCTACTATGACTACAAAAACATCTCTTGCACCAAATTTACATGGAAAATTTGTAAAAAAAAAAGGATTTCCACTATCATTTAAGCATATATAAATTTACTTAAAATAAGTAGCAAAAATTTATTAAATGGTTAAGTTACAAATTTACACAAGCTCGTACATGTACGATATAAATATATACACATACATACCCTTTTTAATCAGTCCTAAAATATGGTCATAATCAATTGAAATCAAAGGAATGTCTTCAAACAATCCATCTTCATCTTCATTATATGTGTCACTAACATCTATGGCACCAAATTCCATCCACTGACATATCCTTGTTGTTGATTGTTGCATTCATCATAGTTTTCTAAAATGTAGTCATAACAAAAACATGAGTAATCCCTAGTCTGCAATGTCCATGGGAAACTATTTGTACTCATCACAGAATGCAAATATCTTGTTTTCTCTACCTTATTGCATCCATGCATTGATCTTCTATCCACACCTACAAAAATTACTTTTGCATTAAAAAATCATAATTTAATATAAACATATTCAAACTAAAATAAATAAACATGAATGTACATATATATGTATATTTAAAGATTAAAATATAATAAAAAACATACCTGATATCTCCCAAAACACTCTATGTGGAATGTATTTTTTGTTTGTTGAAGATGTGCCGACCTCATTTGATGAAATTTTTTTTTTGACACCATTCAACAACATCATGTGCATCTTATATGTGATCTCCTTCATAATTCAATTGATGCTTTCTTAGAGCACATTTGATGCAAGCTCCTGCACCATCATGTTCACCCTTTCCATGCCTACTCTCAAAGAAGCTCCAAACATGTGGTATGTTGTCATTTCGATGATATCTACATAGTGCATAAAATGGCCTTGAAGATTTAAATTTTGAAGAACATCCATTTGACCATACAAAATGCTTTTCAATTTTGACACCCTTGATTGCCAAATATTCAAAACAAATCTTGAAGCAATGTTGTACAAATAGTGTGTGATGCTCGTTGTCATCACTAATATAGAAGTGATATTATTTCTTAATGACTCATTCCTCATATGTATTGTCAACACCATCCAAATCCATTTGTGCATGTCGATATCGACACATGCACCATAATAGTGATCTTCTCTGGAAAATAATATTGTAATTGAATCTCTTTTTGATGTACAAAAGAGTAACTCTTTGCAAAGTCAACTATTGATAATACTAATCCAAGTGGGAATGTATCTCTTAATGTTAGAAATTAGTGTGCTTTCCACTTAGAAAAGAAAGCATGTTGTATGTATGGTTGTATCAATTTAGAGAAATTTTCCATAAATGTTCCAATAGGTATCTCCTCTTCTACATAATCTAACCTTGTTGATTCTTTGCCACTTTTGGTATGAAACTTGATATACGTGTAACTCTTGCAATTTACTAGCTTTTTTAGGTCGGTATCTTCATCTCTCAAAGGAATTTTATCAAAATTTCCACATGTTTCATAGTGTCCTTGTATGCAACTTATTTAATTGGTTGCATTATCATCATCTGATTTATCACATAGGATGGATGCTATGAAATGACTTGCTTGTCTAGGAGGTGCATTCTAAATACCATCACTTTCTTCTGTAATATTTCAGAACACCTGATAGTAGAGATCAAATTCAATATGATAATGACAACAAGTTTCAAAAACCTTTTTTTTCTTCACATAGTATGGCTTTAACCTTACAAACATTGTTTTCCCAATCTTTATATGTGGATTTGAATTACAAAACATCACATACATCTCATGTTGTGTTATGTCTAGCCATGTTTTTATATGTAATTCATTATTATTGGGCCCAATCCTATGTCCGATAACATCTCTACTATTTGATGAAGAATGGGTATGATCATTCCAAAAGGTTGAGATGAAGTTCCTAAAAACATCTTGAATCCTATCAGATCGAGGATCTCTACACATAATTGCTCAATTTACTTCTGAGGTACTATCATCAAGAATATTTCTCCTTTTGACATATTGTGTCAATGTCTTTCTGCTAAAACCAATCTCGGTTGAAAGTGAAGAGATTTGTCTTTTTTTGGCCATTTTTTTACTTAAAATTTATATCAACATGACTCTTCTTGAAATTTTTGTATCTACTGATTGAGACTATTTCCCAATGGAACCTGTTATGCCTTGCATAACCACCCCATTTTGTTTTGGAGAAAAATTGGTCCCCCTTGTTTTTTTTTTGTTTTTGATGTTCTGTTTGGGTTGCTCATTTATCTCCTAAGTCCTTGTTTCTTTTGGTCTGGCGGAATCAGAATTGGAATGAAAATTGCACTTAGAAATTTTGTAAGGTTCCAAGTCTAGATTCGGTCCCAGTTTTGGCCCCACCCTTGTTTTGTGTTCTTTTAATTGTCTGTTGGTTGGTCTTGTGCTCTTGGGTCTGTTTCTCCCTTGGGTTATTTCTCATTTCCTTGTGTTTTGTTTTTGCTCTGGCAGAAGCAGAACTAGAGACGAAACCAAACTTGGAACTTTGTAAAAGTTTCAAATTTTGTTTCCATTCTGATCTCGCTCCCACTTGCTTGCTTTTTGTTTTGGTCTTCATTGTTCCTTGGTCGAGCCCGATTTTTGTTCTAGTCCTGCTTCCCAACATTCATGTGTCCTTGTCTCGGTGTTTTTTCCATTTGTTAGGATTGGATCCAGGTTCATAACCAGACTCAAAACTTTGTAAAAGTTTTGGGTCCACTTTTGGTTCCAGCTCCACCCCATTTTCCCTTTGTTGGTTGTCCCTTTTGCACGACTGGAACTGGGTTGGGCGTTTGATAAGAGACTTGGTAAAGGTTTCTTGTTCGATTCCAGATCAGGGTCTACGTCCACCCTGCCTTTAATTTCCACACTGGTTGATTACTCTTTTTATGTTATTTGCTCTGCCCCTAACCAACCACATTTATTACATTAATTGTAGCCTTCTCACACACACAAAATGATTTTAAAACCTTAATTGAGGTTAACTGGCTCATTATATTTGTTATCTACATTTTTTAGTGAACCAGAGCCGACATGACTTCAAGAGGAGCATGATTTGATTGCAGAGACACGTTGGTGAGTAGATTCTTATCAAATCTCAACCTTTCCTTGTTGGCATTTCAAGGTAGGGTCTTTTCCCATTCTTTTCCCATTTGTATTTGTTTTTTTGTGTTTTTTTTAGTGTTCTTCATGTTCTTGCGTGCTCATGAGACCTTTCCTATGAATCTTCACTCATTCCTTTGTGTCTTTTTGGTTTTGTTTTTTTGTACCTTTTCTTTTTCGTTTTTTCCTTTTTTGTCTTTCCGTTTGTTTCTTTTTCCATTCTGTCGTGCCCTAGTTTTAAATTAGGGTTCCATTTGATGGGGTACTCTATGCTTTAAATGTGTTAGGATCTATTTAGTAACCCCTTTTGATCTTATTCCTGTGTTGATTCAGTAATTTTCATGTTGGGTTCTTGATGCCCTAAATATCTGAGTCAATGTGTCATGCAAACTAGGGTTTGTGCAATGACCTATACAATATACAACCCTTAGAGTTAAATTTTGTCTTTATTCTGTTAATGGGTTAGGTTAAGTCCCTTTTTCTAAATTTCCCTTATGATCCCTTGTGACCCAAGTCCAAAATCTCATGTGACCATGCTATTAAGAAACTACTTTGTTTTGAATGGTAAATTGTCAGAAGCGAACTTAGGAATGAAATCATTCCATGAGTATTTGCATTGGGGTTCATTCCCAAAATGATCCTATTTTTTATGACCGTTGACTTTGATCTTCATCCTTTCCCTTTGGAAAAAGTGGAACTGGAGTGGAGGTTGAACTTGGAACTATTGATTGGTTTCAAGTCCAGTTTCCCTTCTGATCACGGTTCTAGTCTTGTTCCAATTCTGGTCCCAATCCCAGTTTATGTTGAAATTGTTAACCGTTCCTGATTCTTCTTTTATTTTGTTTCCAGTGAATATGAAATTTGGCTAAGTATGGAAAGTTTTCCTAAGGAAGTAGAGAGTGGTATTGGATGATGTATGGATTTTCATGCTTTTTCTCATCTAATCCATGGTTTTATTATAGAAATAGAAGATTTCTAGAACATCAGAGGAGGTTTCTCCAAGGATCCAACCTATAGAGACTTCAAAACAAGGATCCAAGCCTAAGAAGATCAAGGTGGAATAGCTCTCATATACTTTGAGGTATAAGCATCAAAGTCCTACCATTATAGCTAGCAAGGCGGAATTGAATTGGGTAGACATTATAGATACAAACTTGAGCTCATTCAACTATGAAGAGTTGTATGAAGAAATATTCAGTGAAGATGTAATGGGGAGAACTCAAAGAATTGTTCAATCTAGTTTGGCACACATTTCCCTCTTTCCTCTATCTATCCAATGTCCAAAGTTAATACTCACTGCAGTTGGAGCCTATAATCCTACTACCAGGCAATGTGTGGACTTGCAAGGGAACATTATTATTGACATTACACCATAGATGATAAGGTCCATGTTCAATGCACCTACTCCACAGAACCCCAGGTAGCTCAATGAGGCTAAATTCCTGCAACTCTATAGCAACAAGAAGGAGACTAGCCGGACTCACATGAACAAGAACTAGATGATGGTTGAAAATAAGTCCCTAGAGAAGCTTCCTAATTAGCCTAAAAGATCATATTTATACAAGGAGATTGGAGATATAATTATGATACTCTCCAAAGTGTTTGGGAAGAGAGATTCCTCTCAGTTCAAGGAATGGATGTTTCCATTCATCCATAGCATCCTAGATGGAAGGAAGCAATTTGATTGGCCTATGATTGTATTAGAATGCATACATAACCAGATGCTTAGAGTGAGAAACACCAAGAGTTTCTTTATGACCTTATGTGATATATGTAGCTAGAAGGAGGGGCATTTTTCCTCGATTGAATGCAATTGGCATATTGGGAGAAGCCCAAGGACAGAAAAGAGTGTGGAATCACTATGATCAGCTTACCTTGTACACTTCTGAGTCACACTATAGAAGGGTTAATGATGCATTTTTGTATGTTATCAGTAACCAGCTCACAAGAGATGCAGGTTACAAATTGTGCAGAGATGCTATGGTGATTATTGAAGAGTGGGGACATTGTTGTATCCAATACCCCAGGTTCACTTATTTCAGGTTGGCTGGTTTTGATGGCCACCCTCATCTACTCCCTAGGTTTTGCAACAATATAATTGTCTTGATGGAATTCATCTATGAGGCTATAGTAGTTAATCCTAAGTTTTCCAATAAGCACAAGACTAGCTGCCACAAATTCACCATGAAGTTGGCTGAGCATAGTTGTACACACAATGTGGCAGCCAAGATAATCTGTGATGAGTTAATCCACTTGAATTTGGGTTTACACACCTCTAGGAAGAATTTTGATCCGTAACACAAGATGTAGGCCTTACTTCCTATAATTTTTTATAAACACTTCAATCTACTGGAAGACTTTTGGATGGATTTACAAGATGACTATGATTTGAGAAGAAGAAACTATGAAAGATTTCCCATCCCACTCATGGTTGAGTATGGGGTAAAGGAGGAAATTCCTGACACATTGTTAGATGATGGGGTAACCTTGGATCCCCAATATGATGCTGAAAATATAAGGACAAAGGACTTAGATCCAGAAGATTGGAATGAAAAGGAGTCCATTGATATGAAGCAGATTGCAAGGCTGGTATTGGATAGGAGCATCCAATGGGTGTTTATGAAAATCAAGGAGCTAGAGGCTCAAACCTCTAAAAAGAGAAAGGTTGCTAAGAGAACAAGTGATGCTACTTGCCAAAAAGAAGTAGATTGCTAAGAGAGAAGCAGATTGCAAGGAACAAGTTGAGGTACTTGCCAAAAGAAGGAAATTGATGCCAAGGAACAAGCTGATGCATTAATTAAACAACAAGAATTGCAGGAAAATCCAAGGTTGGTGAACTGGCTAAGCAACAACAACAAAGAGAGCAAGGAACTCAAAACTAAAGAGGAGAAAGATAAATTGGCAATGTTGTAGAAGATCCATGATCTTGAGGAGGAGAAATCTAGACAAAGGAGAGAGAGAGGCCCTTGATGCTAAATTCAAGGCTGATGAGGAAGCCCATAGAAGAAAGGAAGAGGAAGAACACCTACAAAGAGAAAAGGAGGTTTAAGAACTTGCTCTGTATGAACATAAGTCTAAAGTGTCATGGGACAAGGTCAAGGAGCTTGAAAAACAAAGAGACCAAATGTATAAGGAGCAGAAGGACAAAGAAGAAGCTGAGAGACTTGCACAAGAAGTTGCATAAAGAGAACAACAGAATGTGTGAGAGGTTTATTCTCAACCTAGGACCACCATATTGCAACCTCTTTCTTCTTCCACTGCTGCCTCTTCTTCAACACAAGTGGTCACTACTCCTATTGCTCCAACATGGTTAAAGCTTGATCTTGAGAGAAAGCAGATAGTTCAACCTCAACCTCTGAAATGGGATGAGATGATAAAGGAAATAGAGAAGGAAAGACCTAAGAAAAAGGCCAGATTTCTTCATTCCACTAAGCTCACAGATGCAAAAGAGATTTTTCCGTAATGTGCAATTTCAATGATGGATAAATACAAACAAGAAATGCAAATAACTGATTACCAATTGGCCACTTTCAATTTGGGGAGACCTGCAAGGAACCAAAAGATGAATCTCATTGATATTGTACCATCCTCCACGAAATCCAGAATGATCAAAGATAAGCAAAGGAAGGATGAAATTAAGGCTCAATTGGATCACTTACACAAATTCTTGAAGGATGTCTCCACTCTGGTTTCTCAACAAGCTGCTGCTCCAGAGACCCTAATCCTACTAAGTAAGAAATAATTTGATGACTTAGTAAAAATAAGAAGTAAGGTGGGGATGCTTGATAGGTGGATTCTGCATGCATGGGATCATCATGGAAAATGTGCCCCTTAAGTGGCAAAAATTCAGAGAAATCAAAGTTAGGCAACTTGGCGTAAAAATTTGAATAAGTTATCTATATTATTTAAAAAAATATGTAAGAATACAATCTATAGAAAATTTAATGTAGTTTCTAAACTACTAGGTTTACTTAAAAAAAGAAAAATCTATTTGGTGAAAATTTGAAATTTCAATGTAGTAGTACTTAAATTTTAGGGAAAAAATAAGAAGTAGGTGTCTATCTGACCACCCTAACCACAATAAAATGATAATATTTTTTTATAATATTTTAGATATAAGTAGAGAACTCATGTCCAGATGTGATGCATATTTTTTGTATTTTTTTCCAAGTAAATAATTAATTATGAATTTTTATTACAACTTTTAAAAACTTTAAACTAGATGTCTAACCACCTTAACTTGGTCAAAACTTCATGAAATTCAAATTTTTTTTTAATCCTATAGTATGCGAAGCATAGAATGTGACACATGTTTTGGATTCAAAATGTGATACCGTTTGAAAGCTATAAATGTTTTTCAATAAGCTTATCAATCGACTTTAGTCAATTCAAATAGAAAATGAATAATAATAATTTATTAAATTCAAAGTAGAGCATAATATATATTGGTGGAAATTGATAACCTCCTTTAAAACCCTTTTTGTTTCATCAATTTTGGGTAAAAAAGTCGCCAGCCACATACCCTACACATAGCCATCATATTGCCACTTTTGGCCCATCATGATCTTGCACATACCCATTCATAGGCTCAATCAGGAGGTTGGTGAAGTGTTGGCTAATGGTTTTAAAGTTCATGAATGTGCACTTGAGTAGGTTGAAGAGATGAATCAACATGTTGAGGTCCTAGAGAAAAAAGATGAAGAGTATAGAGAACATGTCAAGAAACTAAAGGACATCAACAAGGTGCCCAAGCCAACTCTCCTAGAGCAATCAATCCTCGATGAGGATAATGCATATTTTATTGAGAAGACATTGAGCATAATCCAGTTTAGATCCAAATTCATCTATGAGCATAAAAATGAAGTTCAGGAGGCCAGTAAGGACTTGAATGAACAAATTGATGAATTGGAGGTGGTGGTTGCTATTTTTCTCAATGTAGATATCCCGGTCAAAGAAGGTATTCCTTTGGATAAGTTGAAGGAGAAATGGAGTAGCAGATTTGAGGAAGTGATGGAAAAAGAAGATGATGGAGAAAACTTGTTATTAGATAGACTCATAGACATCAAGGATGAGGTAAAAGCTACTAGGAGGGAATTAATGAAATTGAAAGATATGCAAGAATTTTCCTTAGCATAGTTGAAGAGAATTAAATTTGAGGATAATTGGGTAGATGGACCTGATCTAGAAATTCTTCAACAAGTATTCTCCAGTTATGATGAGTATATCCTTTCCCAAGCAATGCAAGAATGAGCTGGCAATAGAACATTTTCTTCTTGATGGATAACTCCCTCTTCTCTCCTATTTTGCAAGGTTTTGACATGAATTAAAAAAATCTCTCATCCACCAGTTCTACCTTCTTCCTTTGGAATCATATTTTGCACAACAAGGCAATCAACCCTTGAAATGAAAATCAACTAGTCTAGTTTCTTCATGCAATTTTGGTTCCTTGATTAGTGGATCTCAATTTCTGATTCAGAGAAATTTATGCATGAAATGCCTATATGTAATTTTGGGCAAAATTTTGTAAAGGTCAACTGATTGAAGAAGGATTAGCCACCTGATAAGATAGCAGATAGTGATTAGTCTTAGGATTTCATAAGTGTTAGCAAGATACGTTGAAATTTTTGTTGAACTTGGATACTTTTTACAGTTTTATACAGTTACATGATATTGTTAAGTTTGGACCTCTTTGATAATGTTAATGAATCATAATCATATGTATGCCAATGAGTTGTTGTGCCTAAATTTTTTCTATTTTATGCAAATCAATAGGGGAAACTGGATTTAAGATTATTTCATTGAATTATTCATGAATGGAATCAATTTTATGTCTATTTGATCTAATTTTAGCAATGAGTGAGGATTTGTTTCAATCTTGAAGTGAAGTTTTGGTGAATGGTTATGATTGTTGAATTAGCACTATGAATGTATGCAATGGTTTCAGTTATGCTATGGATTGCATCATGTTATGGTTTTGATTAGTTGAAGAAACACTCTTTGTTAAGGTACATGTCTAGATGTGAAGAATTTTTATTCATATTTTATTGTTCTGAAGCCCTGATCTATCTTTTTTCTATTTATTTATACCCCCTAATATAGGTTAATTGATCTAATGCAGTTTGTATCTGTCAATACTAGCAATGCCCCTTAAATATTATAGTTACATTGGCCATTGAGTAACATTAGCACAGTTGAGAATGAACTACTAGGACCTTGGGAGATAGATTACTTTATGTTATCTTTCTTTTTCAGGAGAAATAGGATAGATATACTATGTTTAATGTTGTTGAGTTGTTTTTACCGTCAATAGATCTAGTGCTAGAAGGAGGGCCTGAGGAACAAACTAGCTCGAATTAGGTCTTTCTCACCATAAAGGTTTGAAAGAGTTCTTAGATCTTCTCATACTCCACAACCATTGGTTGAACTCCAAACCCCTCTCAAATACAGACCCCAAGCCTGCAGGGTTTTGGTCCCACCATTGTCACCACCACTTACTCCACCTGACTTTCCACCAAATCTACCCATTCTAAAACTAGCTCAACCAATCCCACCACCACCCATGGCTTTCTTCATGAATAACCCCTCTCCAATAGGTACTATCCTTGGGGTATACATGATCTACCAAAGAATTCAGAGAGATTTTGTCCCAAATATATGCATCAAGAATCAAGGAGTGTTGAAGCGCACATATAGGCATTTAAGGATTCCTATACTCATGCTCAAGTAGCCCACGATGATGTTTTGTGTAGGTTATTCCCCTACTCTTTGGGTGACATGGCATACAACTGGTATTTGAATTCACCACAAGGATCTATTTTGAGTTGGATAGACTTAGGAAATGTGTTTATTAATCAGTTTCGAGTCTATATAGACCTTGCCATTTTGTATCACCAATTTTCTACCATAAGAAAGGAACCCCATGAACCATTTCCATTATTCAACACAATATTTTAGATAATGTACTAAAGGCTACAAGATCCTTACTTGGTTACCAAAAATATTGCCATTTTGGCATATTTAAGGGTCATAGATCCATTGATTGGCCTCTTTTTGTAGAGGATGTATGATGTTGCTGACATTAATTCTTCGTCTAAAGTTTATCACCTGGCCATCAAATTGCAATATTAGATCAGCTTACAATCAGGGAGTGTAGGAGGAGTTCTTCCTCCCATAGGATATCAAATTCCTAATCCAACTCCTTTATTTAATATGTTCCCAGGGATCTTTTATTCCCAATACAAACCTATGTCTAAGTTACAAGCCTCGCCTGCCGTACCATTCTTCACTAATGGTGCCCAGGACTCCTCTCAGAAATCACAAAACTACCATAATCAAGATGGAGGGTCAAATATTTTTAATCAACCATCTATTGTGAAGACTATAGAAAGTAAAAAAACTATTCAATTGACTAATGAAATGGAAACTCTCAAGAAGACTCTATCTCAAATGTCTAATGATATGGCCCAACTTAGATAGAACCCCCCTCAGAACAAAACCAAAGTTACCAAAATTAGGGAGGGTATTCTAATCAGGATCATTACTCCAACCAAAACTCCAATCAGAATTAGAACACCAATCAAAATTAGAGGAACTTCCAAAGCCAAAATTCCCCTAACCAAAATTACCAAAATTAGAATAGGGGATATAACCAAAGTTCTAACAACAATAGAAAATGGAATACTAGACCAAATAATGGGGGAGTTTCCCATAATTATCAGGCGGGTGATGAAAATCCACACACTACAAATGTGGAAGATCTTAATTTTATGATGAATTGGTGTAGGCTACAAGACACTGTAGCTCATTTTGAGGTGAACTGTCTAGAAATGGAGAAGATGGTCAAGATAGCACATGATAATGCTCCATTACAAGGTGATCCCAACAAGTCTAGTGGATCCACAGATACTATCATGGCTTATGAGCTCTTTGATGGAGAATCTACATTCCCCAACTAGGAAGAGAATGAACCAATGGAAGACGTATACGATGCCTAGGCCTTCCAATCCAAGGGAGGTCATTTCCTCTGGAATTAAAATAAAGGGCCTTTCATCACATCTACCTCTCCTAACAACATGGTCCCACCTAATTAGAATGTAGATAACAACCCACCACCACCAAAGGGGCCATATGAATCTCAGAATAAAGGTAACCCACCTACTTTTCCTAAGTATTAGGTAAAGAATGATTCAGAGTTTGATTTCATTGCAGAGATGCAGAAGCAAAAGAATTCATTGTCATTCTTTGAAATTATGAAGTGGTTCCCTACCCAATGAGAAATTGTGTTGAGGTCCCTGGAGGAGTCAGATCATTCAAAAGTAAAATATAAGGCGACTCTAAGAAACAAGATGAATGCAGCCCTCTATAAAGGTAAGATGGGCACCCCACCTTTCCTTTTAAGTTTAAGAATTTTTGGAAAGAATCTATACAACTATCTATTGGATTCTAGAGCATCAAGTAACATCATTCCATTCTCAATTTATAGGCAGTTAGGTTTGAGTCCACTTTAGACTAACAAAAAGGTGATTCAGTTGGATAAAATTGAAGTCAATGTGGTAGGAGAACTGAAAAATATTTATGTATAGGTTGCATCTGACCCAAGGATCCAAACTTACATGGATATCCAAGTGGTTGATATCCCAAAAACATATGGTATGCTTCTAAGCCGAGACCTAATGAAAATCATTGGGGGATATTTGTCCTTGGACTTATCACATATGTGGCTTCCCTAGAAAGGGATAGCATCACAAATCAAGATTAAGAGTGAGCCTAGGCTCAAACACATGATCACTAAATATGATTCTCCTAATGAAGTAGCTTACTTCGAAACTGAGATAGGAGTTTACAAGAGGGGGGAGATCATGACTTTCTCAATGCTCAATTTTGATGATACATTGCCTTTAGAAAATAGTGACCCAATGACTATTATTAACTAGCAAGTTCTAATATAAAAATTGCAACAAGATAGGCTAGTCTTGGGAGATGATGCGGATCTATGGATTTTATTGCTTCCTAATTGGTGTAGGATTCATTATCAGAATCATTATGAGTTGACATGTCAACCTTGTGTAGATATCTTAAACCATGTCTGTTAGGTTGAGGAAACTTGTAAATGCCAACCTCAAGTACCCACCAATCAATTTGCATTTGAAGCTAGGGATGCCACCATCCTGACAAGAACTAACCCCACATCAAAGCAAGGTCCTTCTCACCTTGAGTAAACCCAAGTTTTATACTTTGACCTCCAAATAAATATTGAGGAATCTCAATATTTTTCTGACACACCTACCCTGGATACCCTTCCAATGCCTAAGGCATTGATGAAAAATGTACTAAATTGTGATCTGATCCAAGAAAAGGTTCAGGAAGTAGTTCCTAAATAGGTTTTGAATATAGGAGAATCTTCTAATAAACCTTTTTCATAGCTACCTTTAAATATTGATGGCTAGCACCAATCTAAGCCACCACACACTTCTAGCAAGCCATCACCTATAATCCCAAATAAGAAATAAATCCTAGCTCTAGACCAACTATGGAGTCTTAAATTTGATGGCTCTAAGTCTAAATCAGGAAGTGGAGTGGAAATTGAATTAACCAACTCGAAAGGGAAGACGTACTTTGCATCTTACAGGTTGTAGTTTGGCTTCACAAACAACATGGTAGAATATGAAGAACTTGCTCGAGGACTGATGTTTTCTCATTAGAAGAAGGTCACATCTCTCATGGTTATGGGAGATTCTAAAGTTATTGTTAAGTAAGTTCGTAGTCAATACACCTATCACAACAAAATATTGGCTACATACTGGAACAAAGTTTGGAATTTGATTGAGGATTTCAACGCTTTTGGAGTCACTTTTATTCCTAGAAAAGACAATCAGATTACAGATGCCCTTGTCATTACTGCTAGCACTTTGGAGCCTATGCAAGACTCCAAGTTGAAAATATTTTTAGTTGAATTAGTCTCGATCCCAACCATCTCGGATAATGTTCATAATTTTCAGTTCTTCGATGATGATCAACATATACTTGCTTTCCTGACAAGTTATGATGTTTTCGAGGGACAAATAATTGATGAATCAGAAATTGATCAGGGGGATTGGGATCTTGAGAATTTTTATACAGAAGGAATACTCAACTTGAAAAGTAGCAGCATTCCCAAGGGGATGGTAGCTTTGGAAAGAATATTTAACTCTGACCCTCGGGCTCATGAAAGGGTGGCAACAGAAAGTGATGGAGGGAAGTATGAATCTATCAATTTGGTCGATTCAAGTCTAGAAAGGAATGTATATATAGGCAAAATCTGCCCTAAGGAAATCAGAGATAAAATAATTAAGGTGTTGAAAGAAGATATTTTAGTGATTGCTTGGGGATATGAGGATTTGAGGACCTTTGATACTTCAGTCATCACACATACCATACCTTTGAAGCTAGAGGAAAATCCCTTTCATCAAAAGTAGTGCCTAATGAATGCTTTGATTGAGCCGTTAATTCAAAAGGAAGTGCAAAAGCTATTGTCTGCAAGGATAATCTTCCCAGTACAACATTCCACCTGGGTTTCTAACTTGGTTCCTGTGCACAAGAAAAATGGTGAGATCAAATTGTGTCTTGATTTCAGGAATCTAAATAAGGCCTCTAAGAAGGATAATTATCCACTTCCTTCTCTTGATGAGGTATTGCAAACTGTTAATGGATCCCAGATGATGTCATTTTTGGATGGCTATTTTGGATATAATTAAGTGCTTGTCATTCATGACAACATAATGAAAACTACCCTCACTACCAAGTGGGGGAAATTTTCCTATCGGAGGATGTTGTTCGGCCTTATCAATGTTGGAGCTACCTTTCAGCGTGTAATGGACGTGGCATTCAAAGATTTAATAGGTAAGTGTATCATTATTTATGTGGATGACTAAACTATCTTCTCTAAGAATAGAAAAGGACCATGCTGCAGATTTAGCAAAATTCCTTAAAAGATGTATAAGCTATGGTGTGTCTTTGAATCCCGAAAAGTGTGTGTTTGGAGTTTTTGAAGGGAAAATCTTAGACCATGTAATATCAAAAAAGGGGATATCCATAGACCTTGATAGGGTTGAGGCTATCTTAAAATTGACAATTCTAGGGAGTAAGAAGGAAATGAGATATTTCTTCGAAAGGATCAATTTTTTGAGGAAATTTATAACTCAGTTTGTAGAGATTGTCAAACTTCTTAATGAAATGATGAGAAAAGATGAAAAAATAGAATGGAGTAATGAGGCTAAATCTATTTTTTTGTAGATTAAACAGTCAATTTCTAACTCACCAATCTTGACTAGCCCAGATTATTTAAAGCCCTTTTACATCTATTCTTTAGCATTCGACCATTCATGTGTGGCTATTTTGAAACAACAAAGAGGCGAGGGAGATGAAAGGCCTACTGCTTTCATGAGTTCCCCATTTAAAAATGCAGAAGTTAGATATCCACCCCTTGAAAAGTAGGCCTTCGCACTAGTGTGAGTAGTAAAAAAGTTCAGGCACTACATCCTACGGAGTCAGGTTATTGCCATAGTTCTTGATCCTGTTGTGAAGTCTCTCCTCATCCATAGTGAATTAGGGGAGAGAAGAGGAAAATGGATGGCCATTTTACAAGAGTTTGATCTAGAAATACATCTAGTGAAGCTCATTCGAGGATAGGGCTTATCTAAAGCAATGACATATGTTGATAAGAATATCGCTTGCCAACAATACACCATGTGGTCATTCACAAAGGATCCTTGGTATACAGATATGATCTTCTCCCTCCTTAATAATAGATGCCCAGAGGGGATGAATGATACTCAAAGGAGAGAATTGAGGATGAAGATTTCACATTACATGTTGAAGGGGGCATCCTTATACAGAAGAAATTTTGAAGGAGTTTACCTGTGTTGTTTGGATCAGTAAGAAGCAAAGCATACTATTGCTGAGTTTCATGGTAGACATGACACAGGGCATGGATTTTTTGATTCCTTGGCACATAAAATTCTTAGATTAGGCTACTATTTTCCCCATGTGTTCTGAGATGCACACCAACACGTCAAGACATGCCACACATGCCAGATTGATCTACATTCAGGGAACGTAATCCAATGATGCCTTTACAACCGGTGTATGAGGTAAGACAATTTTCCTAATGGGCACTGGATTTTGTAGGGGTTATTAATCCAAACTCATCTATAGGTCATAAATTCATCTTGAAAACAACTGACTACTAAACACACTGGACCAAGGCTCAGCCCTGTAAAAATAGCACCATGGATGTGGTCATCATATTTCTTAATGATAGCATCATAACCAGGTTTGGAGTACCATTTTCCCTAGTATGTGATAATGTCCCTTCTTTCTCTTCTATTGAGTTCATTCAATGGGCCTATGAATATAAAATTATCTTAAATTAATCATCTAATTACTACCCTAAGGGAAATGGAGTAGTTGATTCTACTAACAAGAACCTATTGGAAGTAATTAAAAAGTTACTAGAAAATAACCCTAGGGATTGGCATACCCAACTGAGATTTTCCTTATGGGAAGATCAAACTCATATTAAAGCTGCCCTAGGGAATTCACCATTTAAGTTAGTCTACAACCAAGAGTCAATCTTCCCAATACATTTATAGATACCTGTCCTCAGATTAATGCAAGAATTTTATTCAAAGGATGATCAGATAAAGGTTAGGCTAACTAATCTATTAAACATGGAAGAATAAAGAGACATTGCTTTACAACAGTTCTCTACACATCAAGTTGTCATCAAACGTTGGCTTGACAAGAGTGCCAAGATAAAGGATTTTAGGATATTAGATCTTGTGTTGTTATGGGATAAAGCTAAAGAGAAAAAGGGAGACCACAAGAAGTTTGACAGACTTTGGTTGGGTCTGTATCAGATAACTAAGATCCTGGGTGAGAATTCTTTTTGTTTGAGCACCCTAACAGGAGAACCTATTCCATTGCCTATCAATGGTTAGTTTCTCAAGCACTACTTTGGCCCATGAAGGTCTGATTTTCTACTTGGTTGTATATATGTAATTAATTGTTCCTTTGTTTGGTTTATTGTTTGTTTGTTTGTTTTTTTTCCTTTTGTTTTCTTTTTGTTGTTTTTTTTTGTTTTGTCTTGGTTTTTGGGGACCTTCATTTTATTCCATTTTAAAATGAAGGGGTTGTTATTCAAAGTATTCTATAGGAACTAGGAGAGAAATTGATTTAGGTATTTTCAGGTATATCTATTGAAAAATTTCATTCTAAACTTGTGTCTTATGATTATTTTAACAATGGTTTGAAAAGTTATTAAGAATAAGGTATATTGTAAACAATCTCATGAACCATGATTGAAATATGTCACAAAATAGATAAAATTTTTGACTATATGAAATACCTATTTATCTCAGAGTGGTTGTATCTTTGATTCAACTAAAAAATCTGATTCCCAACACTGTCATAAGGTCCACTATAGTTCTCAACCCACATTTTAGATCAATTATATCTGAGTATTGAGAAAATTTAATAAAGAATTCCTACAAGTGAAGCCTATAAAAGAAAGAGAAAAAAGAACCATTGAAAGAAGGAAAAATCAATATCAAATGGATGATTCAAGTATCTCTATCAGGGCTATGGACACCTATTTGGAAGTAGAGCAATGCTTTGAGAGAATTAGAGGTATCTTCGTCGGGGCTATGAACGCCTAGCTGGCAGCGGAGTAATGCCCAGGATTTTATTGCACAACAATTAAAGGACTCAACCTATGTAGCTTGAATCTTAGGTATAGTTGTTTAGGGGTGAGGAATTTTCTTATGAAGAAAGATGCACCATATATGCACACACTCATACTCAAAGTTTTTCATGTTGATATATATCTGAGATTCTAGCTCAACCTTACTCAATATATCTGATCCTACTTGAGTTAGCTTGATTCATAAAACAAAGGTTTTGGGTGATTGAATTCTTCAATATCTTGAAAATGGGTAAACCATTTTCCCAGCCCAGTCACCATTTGTTATGCCTTGCATAACCACCCTATTTTGTTTTGGAACAAAATGGGTCCCCATTGTTTTTGTTTTGTCTTTGATGTTTTGTTTGGGTTTTAGGAGTTTTTCATTTATCTACTAAGTGCTTGTTTCTTTTGGTCTAGCGGAATCGAAGTCAAAATGCAAACTAGACTTAGAAATTTTGTAAGCTTCCAAGTCTGGATTCGGTCCTAGTTCTGGCCCCGCCCTTGTTTTGTGTTCTTTTCATTGTCTATTGGTTGGTCTTGTGCTCTTGGGTCCATTTCTCCCTTGGGTTGTTTCTCATTTCCTTTTGTTTTATTTTTTCTTTGGCGGAAGTGGAACCAGAGATGAAACCAAACTTGGAACTTTGTAAAAGGTTTGAATTATGTTTTTGTTCTGATCCCACTCCCGCTCACTTGTTTTGTGTTTTGGTCTTTGTTGTTCCTTAGTCGGGCCCGATTTTGGTTTCGGTCTCGCTTCTTGTCATTCTTGTGTCCTTGTCTTAGTGTTTTGTCCCTTTGTCAAGATTAGATCCGGGATCATAACCGAACTCAGCACTTTGTAAAAGTTCTAGGTTAGGTTTTGGTTTTGAATGCACCCCATTTTCCCTTTGTTATCTGTCCCTTTTGCGGGACCAGAACCAGGTTGGGAGCTTAATAAGAGACTTGGTAAAGGTTTATTTTTCTATTTTGTATCTAGGTCCACATCTTCCCTACCTTTAATTTCCACATTGGTTGATTACTCTTTTTACGTTTTTTGCTCTACCCATGATTGACCGCATTTATTGCATTAATTGCAACCTTCTCACATGCGCAAAATGATTTTAAAACCTCAATTGAGGTTAAGTGGCTCATTATCTTTGTTATCTAAGTTGTTTTATTGAGCTAGAGCTAGGATAAATTTGAGAGGAGCAAAATTTTATTGCGGAGGTGCGCTGGTGAGTAAATTCTTATCAAGTCTCAACCTTTCCTTGTTGGTGTTTCGAGGTAGGGTCTTTTCCCATTCTTTTCCCATTTTTGTTTGTCATTCTATATTCATTTTTTTGTTCGTTGTGTTCTTGTGCATTCACAGGACCTTTCGTGTGAATCTTTGCTCGTTCCTTTGTGTCTTTTTGGTTTCCTTTTTTTTATCCCTTTTGTTTTCTATTTTTTCCTTTTTTTCCTTTTTGTTTGTTTCTTTTTTCGTTCTACTATCATTTTTGTGGTAGGTTCGTTTAGTCGTGCCCTAGTTTCTAACTAGGGTTCTATTTGATGGGATCCTCTATGCTTTAAATTCATTAGGATTTATTTTGTGACCCCTTTGATCTTATTCCTATGTTGATTTAGTGATTTTCATGTCGGGTTCTTGATGCCCTAAATATTTGAGTCGATGCATCATGCAAACTAGGGTTTGTGTAACGACCTTTACAATATCTAACCCTTAGAGTTAAATTTGGTCTTTATTCTGTTAATGGGTGAGGTTAAGCCCCTTTGTCTGAAGTTCCCTTTTGATCCCATGTGAACCAAGTCCAAAAGCTCATGTGACCACGCTATTAAGAAATTGCTTCATTTTGAATGGTAAACTAGTGGAAGCAGACTCGAGAACGAAATCATCCCATGAGTATTTGCATTAGGGTTCATTCCCAAAATGATCCCACTTCTGATGACTATTGAATTTGATCTTCATCCTTGCCCTTTGGTGGAAGCAGAACCAGAGTGGAGGTCAAACTTGGAAATATTGATTGGTTTCAAGTCCAGTTTCCCTTTTGATCTTGGTTCTAGTCTTGTTCTAGTTCTGGTCCTGATCTTGGTTTGTGTTGAAATTTTTTCTCGTTCCTAATTCTTCTTTGATTCTACTTCCTATGAATATGAAATTTGGCTAAGTATGGAAAGTTTTCCTAAGGAAGTAGAGAGTGGTATTGGATGATGTATTGATTTTCATGCTTTTGTTCATCTAATCCAAGGCTTTATTACAGAAATAGAAGATGTCTGGAGCATCGGAGGAGGCTTCTCAAAGGAGCCAACCTATAGAGAGCTCAAAACAAGGAGCCAAGCCCAAGAAGATCAAGGTGGAATAACTCCCATATACTTTGAGGTATAAGCATCAAATTCCTACCATTACAGCTAGCAAGGTGGACTCAGATTGGGCAGGCATTACAGATACAAACTTGGTCTCATTCAACTATGAAGAATTATATGAAGAAACATTCAATGAAGATGTAACGGGGAGAATTCAAAGAATTGTTCAATCTAGTTTGGCACACATTGCCCTCTTTCCTCTATCTGTCTATTGTCCAAAGTTAATACTCACTACAGCTAGAGCCTACAATCCAGCTACCAGACAATGTGTGGACTTGTAGGGGAACATCACTATTGACCATACACCACAGATGATAAGGTTCATGTTCAATGCACCTACTCCATAAAACCCCAGGTAGGTTAATGAGGTTGAATCCCTACAACTCTATAGCAACAAGAAGGAGACTAGCAAGACTCACATGAACAAGAGCTGGATGAGGGTTGAAAAGAAGTCCCTATCCAAGCTTCTCAATCAGCCTAAAATATCAAATTTCTACAAGGAGATCAGAGATATAATTATGATGCTCTCTAGAGTGTTTGGGAAGAAAGATTCCTCCCAGTTCAAGGAATGGATGTTTCCATCCATCTAGACCATCCTAGATGGTAGAAAATAGTTTGATTGGCCTATGATTGTATAAGAATGCATTCATAACCAAATGCTTCGAGTGAGAGAGACCAAGAGTTTTTTTATGACCTCTTATGTGATATATGCAGCTGCAAAGAGGGGCATTTTTTCTGGATTGAATGTAGTTGGAATATTGGGAGAAGCCCAAGGACAGAAAAGAGTTTGGGATCACTATGATCATCTCACCTTGTAGACTTCTAAGTTACACTATAGAGGGGTTAATGATACATTTTTGTATGTTATCATTAACCAGCTCATAGGAGATGCAGGTTATAGATTGAGCAGGGATGCTATGGAATTTATTTTAGAGTGGGGACATTGGTATATCCAATACCCCAAGTTCACTTATTTTAGGCTGGTTGGTTTTGATGGCCACCCTCATCTACTCCCTAGGTGCTGCAATAACAGAATTATTGATCCATAAGATCTTCGTCAAAGTTTGAAGTTTCTCATTTGTCTCCAGAATTGGCATCATTAGAAAGAGCAAGGAATCCTGACTCCAACACAACTCAAATGGATTCAATTAGAGTTACGACACTCAAGATATTCTTGGTCAAACCTCGGTCAACCCAGGGACTCAAACTAGAAAAAGGTCAAAATTCAAAGTCTTCAAAAGTAGTCAAAGCTGGTCTCAAAATGAAGAGCTCATCAAGAGCTTTTTGACAGCGTTCATTTCATGTGAATTAGACTTCATTTTCTCGAGTTATGAGCATTAAAAGATTGGGTAAAAAGGTTGACCATGCTGACATCAGGATGGTATAGTCAGCACCACATCATGTTACAATTAGCACCACGTCATGGTATAGTTAGCATGGTACACATATGGAAAGGATGGGCCAATCATGTGCTGACACGTGGAACATGATAAGCGAATCATTGTTTGACACGTGTCAAATATAATGAGTAAAAATATGCCATGTGGCCCCCTGATAGGGCACCACATGGCAATGTGAGCCAACTCCTTTGGGCATGGTTTTAAATATATACCAAAATATTGGGAGGGGGTTTCTAACCCCCAACCTCATACCTCCCACTAAGTCTGCCAACCCTTACGACAAATATTGTTCTTTGCTTATATTGTGTGCAGGTTTCTTTTATAGAAGTAAAAAGAGAAATTGGGGGGTAGGTGGATTTGAACCACCGACCTCCCTCTTACCATTCAAACACTCTACCACTGCGCCAAGCCATGGGTTTTGAGAAATTTCTGGAGGTAGTTAGTTTTGTTAAATGATTTGAAACTGAATATCCCTTAAAACAAATATTAACCCTCCAAAATTATGAGGAATTTAATTCCTTGATATATATGATTAGCAAAGCCCGAATGGTGAGATTTTTAAGGGCCTAAAATATCATTTGAAGATTATCAATGAGGGAATGAGATAAAATAAGGATTTAAAAGGGATTATATGAGATTTTTATTGTAAAAATGGGAGATAATGAGAGATTATGTAAATCAATAGGTTATAGACCAAATTGAATAAATTTCTTGTACAAAAAGCGGGGTAGCTTAGTAGTTTAAGTAAGTGGTGATGAGAGAAGAAAATTCCTTAAAGAAATTTTGCTCGATTTTTGTGCTATTCAAGAGGTTGCTCTTGTGCACTTTGAAGGAGGGCTTGTCAAATTTCTTTGTGAACCAAGGGGAGATTATGCCGACATGTTGTACTAATTTTTTGGAGAAGTAATCGGATCGTTTCACTCATTGGAGAGGGGCCCAAAGATGTAGTCATTTTTACAACAAACTCCATTATCAACATTGTTTGTATCTCTCTCTCTCTTTCTCTCATTTTGTTTCCATCACTTCGTTATTTCCATTATTTTTATTTATGTTTGTGTGATAATTCTATTAAATCAAGTTCAATTTAAAATTGTAATCATTAAGCATTCTTAAAGAAATTGTCATAGATCCATAAAATAGATCAATTGTCTTGATGTAATTCATCTATCAAGCTATAGTAGTTAATCTTAAGTTTTCCAATAAGCACAAGATTGGCTACCACAAATTCACCATGAAGTTGGGTGAGTATAGTTGTGAACACATTGTGGAAACCAAGATAATATTTGATGAGTTAATCCACTTGAATTTGGGTTTGTACACCTCTAGGAAGCATTTTGATCCCTAACACAAGATGCAGGCCTTGATTCCTACTGTTTTTGATAAACAGGTCAATCTATTGGAAGACTTTTGGATGGATCTACAACATGACTATGATCTGAGAAGAAGAAACTATAGAAAGATTTCCCATCCACTCATGGATTTGAGTATGGGAGTAAAAAGGAGGACATTCTTATTTACATTCTTAGATGATAGGGAAGTAACAGCCCGGATCCCCAATATGATGCTGAAATAGGCATAAGGACTTAGATCTGGTAGATTGGAATGCGAGGAGGAGTCCATTGATATGACTGATTGCGAGGCCAATATTGGATAAAGAGCATCAATGAGTGGTTATGAGAATCAAGGAGCCATAGGCTCAGACCTCTAAAAAGAGAAGGTTAGGGCACCACCCAGGGTACAGAACAAAGAAGAATGGCTCCTAAGGAGCCCTTAGAGTTTTTCCCTCCCAATTTTGGAGAAGAGATTGAACCTATAATTCATGCTCAAGATCTTCCTGAAGCACATGGAGAAGAGGCCATAATAGAACCTGGTGTTTCAACAACTACTGAAGGTGAAACATCAACTCAAACTCCTTTTGTAAATTAGCCAAGTGGGCAAAGTCCTATGGGAACTGTAATACCCCTTTGATAATTCCTATAGGAACACAATATTACCCCGCTTTGATTGTGATTGATAACAAACCTAATTTGTTATATGTTTTCCATGCATAGATGGTAAGTTATATTGTGTGCAACAAATAATATGAATTGTGTGACAATATTGTTGTATTTCATTTTGATAATTGTTTCATTGTCACTACCATGAAAGTATTAAACATTCATAAAGTGTGGGATTATGAATGGGAATTTTGAATGATATTGTATGCAATAAAATCTTAAAATATTCAACTAGAAAATTTATTTAATTTACGATTGTTGCTTATGGTTTCATTGGTAATGTGCAGGAGAGGATGTTGGTATGAGAAGGGAAGATCATCGAAAGAAAATTGAAAAAAAAAATGAAGGCATTTTCTTGTGGTTATGAATGTGATCCCTTTTGGGGCTTAGAAAGAAATAGAGTTAGGGTGTTGGTAGATTACACTTGTAGTGGTTGGTATTAAAGGATAATTTATTGTTGGTTTGTGAGTGAATTTGGGTGTAAGTGGGGTTAGGGGTTAGGAACCCTTATCCAAGAGTGAAACTCGGATGGAACCATAAGTGGGTCTTTAAAGAGGGTTGTTGGGAAAATTCCTTGGTTGGGATGCAAAAGAAACCCCCTAGGGTCTATACCATAGTGGTAGGGGTCAAGTAGGCCTATAATAGTGCCCCAAGGACATGATTTGACCCCCAAAAATCCCTCATCATGGAGAGTGACGAGTTTTGAGGAGTAGATGAGATGGAATGATGGAGGGGTTGTCCAAGTGCATGTTCCTCTTTAATAAGAAAAAGACTCTCATTGATGGAGGTAGGTATACTTCTCACCTCGTCACCCAAAAGTTGTAAGTTGAAACTTCTATATATTTTGGAGTGGAAGAATGAATGGGGTGTTACCCACTTCTCCTTTTGGGGAACCTTGGTGAAGATGGTAGGAAGAGTGTGGAGAGGGGGAGTTTGTTGGAGAGGAGAGAAGACAAAAGAGTTAAATTTCAACACCGCAAGC
This sequence comes from Sequoia sempervirens, assembly GCA_007258455.2. NCBI lineage: Eukaryota > Viridiplantae > Streptophyta > Pinopsida > Cupressales > Cupressaceae > Sequoia > Sequoia sempervirens. The sequence goes on from VDFB02269522.1 coordinate 39,447, forward strand.
AAGAGATAAGTCTCTTTCTCTACTCCTATTTTTCCCTTGTTTAAATGGTATGGTAAGAGGGTGGCATGTTGTATAATGCATTTCTGAAAATGGCAAGTAGAATACCTGCATGTATGTAATTTTGAATTATGTTTAACTTTGTAAGATTTGAGAAGATCCCATTACATCATCTTGGGGCCAAAGTCATTCCTTGCTCGGGGGTATGGCTAGAGCCCATGAGGCTCTATGACACCATTATGGTAGGGTGTAGAGCAAGCCTTACTAATTTGTGCATGTTACTTGTTGTGTTGCTAAATAATTTTGAAATATTGTAGAGGATGTATCTTGTTGAAAAATTGTAGGATGGAAGGAGAAGTCTTAGTTGTTGGTGTGATTGCTCCATTTATATGTTTAATTTGCAATGTTAGAAGTTTGGGTAATAGAAATTGTATCTTGTGGTTATAAAAGAAGGAAATATTCCATGAAGTTTACACCTAACAAATGAAAGGGCTAAAGAAATATTTTCTTTGGAAAGGAAGGAATTTCTGCATTAGTCTTCTATGATTCTATTTTTTGTGTAGTACTTTAGGTGCTTGCACAATAGAGAAGAAATCAATTGATTTATTGCAATAAAGATAAGATTAAGTGTTTGAATGAAATCATCCAATAATGAGTAATATGGGTATGCCTAAAATTGTTTCCAAAAAGACTGTATGAAGCAAGTAGATACCAAATAGAAGGGATAGACATTTTTTCTTGTTATCCATTAAAACTATCTCCAATATTAGGAAAGCTAAAAACCAATAATTATCTACTTGTATAAAAGGTGTTAGTGCATCTAGTTAGTATTTATCTCAATCAAGTGAGTGGAGGAAGAATTAAAATTATAACATTCTAGTGGTAAAGCATGTACTTTCACGAAAAAGCATACTTGTGATCCCATAGCTAAGTCAGTTGATAAGTAAAATTAAACCCATATGATTTTTATGGATTCCTTTGTGCAATGTACATGTCATAGAAATTTATCATTCGATATATGAATCATATTATTTGATTGAAGAAAGAAAAACTAACCTCGTATTCTATTAAGATTTTTTTAATTTGATACGCACAGTAGATAATATATATTGAAATAGAGGAAATATACAAACGTCTACATCGCAGGAAAGACAAACCATACTCACAGCCGAACAAAAATTCCACCCAACCGGGACACCATTTCACAGTTTCAGCAGTCCCACAACAAGCACCAAAAGACCTTCCACGAAAACCATAGAAATAAAGAGAGGGGTCACAGGCCGACCCACCAAGACAGAAATTACAAAAATTTGAGTAGAAGACCACCAAAAGATAGTAAATAGCAACATAACTAAAAGCACCAGACACAGAGGCCAACCCTCACATAAAACCATTAACTTCTGTGAAACTTACAAAGTCGTCCAACCAGTCCATCCCCTCCACCAGCACCATCTTCAATTTACGCTTCAAGAAATCCACGGCCACCTCCGCAAGCTTTATGTGCCTCGACAGAGTAGGCCCTTTGAGGTCTAAGAGAAAAGGGTAAACTTTAACAGCTTCCTCTGTATCCCATAAAAGAGACAAATCAGCCGGTCGCGGAATGCCTTTGCCTAAGAAGGCTGCCTTCAAAGTTTCTTCAAGTCCACCGAGCAAGTCGGCACGGAACAAGCGCACCATCATCTCCATTGCCACCTTCTTCGGGGTCTCCAAGTCCAGTAGCACCGCAAGGAATCGTGAGGAGACATGGGCATTATCTCTGGCATACTCCCTTCTTTGCAGGTGCTCATGACCAAGAATCATTTTGACCGCAACCAGCGACACCGGGTCATCCTCGGACAGAATACGCTTTAGTCTTTGGTCTGTGACTTCCCTAAAGGCAATCTGCCTCTCCGTAGCCACCAGAGAAACTGGAGTGTCGACTCCAAAACATTCCAGGCCTTCCGCCGAAATATGAATGGTAAATTTTGACTTTGTCGACCTCTCCATGTTGACAGCCGCACCCTGCACAGAAACACAAACTATGCCAAAATGCGAAGACAAAGCAACAAAAAAGATTTCAACAGATCCATAAATAGACCCGTGAGAGGATCCGACTGGCCTCCGCACATGAGACGAAATAATGGCAGGACGATCATCGCGTCCTTGCCAAGAAGATTTGCTACGGACGCAGTCCATCCGCCTACAAACCATAATCACTTCGAGTGAAGTGAGATGCCACCCGGCCATTTAACTGTCTTTTTGATGATTACCATACCCGGCATGTTGCAAAGTGGACATCTTGAATGTAAAGCCAGACATACTCCCTATCGAACACCAAGGCTCCGCGGATATCAAGAGCCGAGCTCATTAAAAATGCCAACTTCTCCCCACGACAAATAAGAAAGGCCGTGAAATGTTATGGCGATGCCACCTCAGCCAACATCAGACTGTCCCAAAGCCACCTCACGCCCACCCAGGAATTCAAGTGGCAAAAAG
>VDFB02269524.1:0-33005 GCA_007258455.2 Sequoia sempervirens
CCCTAGACACTACACAATATGAAACCAACCCGCCATCTTCAACAGGAGTTGTCAACCTACCTCAGGAGGAGGAGGGTCAATCCCCAACTAAATCTTTGGAAAAGTCTGCAACTAAAGATAAAACCAAAGCCCCTTTTTTAGAGCGATTGAAACCAATCCTAGTGAAAGATGCTCCATAAACATCATCTATGGAAATTGCACTGATACAGGAAATTAAACGATTGCAAATTGAAGTTCCCTTGGTACAAGAAATTAAGGATATCCTTGAGTTAAATCAGTTGATTAAGTAGTTGTACATCAAAAATATAGGGAGGAAGCCAAAATGAATCAACACTGTTCATATCAATGGGTAGCAAGAACAATTACTGCTCTAAAATATGATGACCTAGGAAGTCCACTTATAATAGTAACAGTTAATGGGGTAGGAATACCCAACGCTTTAGTGGACCTTGGAGTAGCCATTAGCGTAATGATTGTTGATGTGATGGAAAAATTGGGCCTCACTAATCTACACCCCACAACTGCAGTCCTACAGATGGCAAACCAATCCATAGCTATTCCTAAGGGCATCATTGAAAACGTTCTTGTTAAAGTAGATGGATGGGAATATCCAGTGGATTTCCAAATAATTGAATCCCTTACGCACAAAGATAGTCATCCAATAATTTTGGGACGACCATGGATGGCTACAGTTGCAGCCAAAATTGACTGTAGGGAAGGAGGAATGACAATCTCTCATGGAACCAATAGCAAACAGTTGTTCTTGTACCCTCCTGCCAATCCTACTGAATATAGCAAAGTATGGGTTGATGAACCAAAAAGTCCTACTAGACAGGAAAACTTGGCTTCACTGGTCATTGTAGTCATTAAACAACATAGTGAAGAATTAGAGGATGAATTAGAGAATGATGTGGGAAGTATTGCAATAGACTCCAAAAATGAAGAGATGTTAGATGTAGAAGAAATCCTTGGACACCCAATTAACACAGATTAAGCATAATTTGATGATGCTAAGTTTATTGGATTTCCTTTCCATTTGATGAACTTAGTTCCAAAAACTTTCCATTTCTTTGCAGATGTTGCTAGGCTTCATAAAACTATACCGCACAACTATCCACTTAACACATTGACAAGGCCCATTCACACTGTCACATCCAATTATCCTAGATTCAAAACCATTATGATGCTATCAGGTAGAACCTTGAACATCAATAGTTGGTTGACTGGGACAGAGGAACAAAGATTGTTTGATACCCTAGTGAATAGATCTAAAGCGTTCGTTTGGGATTATAAAGATATGAGAGGAATACATCCTAGTGTGTGCATGCACCATATCTATACTGAGGATGTTTGTCCTATTTTCCAACCACAATAGAGACTCAATCCTACTCTTAAAGATATTGTTAAAACTGATATTGAGAAACTCTTGTAGGTAGGATTCATCTATCCAATTTCTAACAGCAAGTGGGTGTCACCCTTGGTTGTAGTTCCAAAGAATAATGGGAAGTGGAGAGTGTGTGTAGATTATAGGGAACTTAGAAAAGCAACACACAGAGATTATTTTCCCCTACCATTTGTGGAACAAGTGTTGGATAACTTGGTTGGGAGAAAATATTTTTCATTCCTTGATGGATTTAGTGGTTACAACCTAATATAGGTAGCAACGGAAGACCAGGATAAGATGACCTTTACTTTCCCTTGGGGAACATTTTCATATAGGGTTCTTCCCTTTGGGCTATGTAATGCTCCTACCACCTTTCAAAGGGCCATCTTGGCTATATTTGTTGAGTTGGTAAATGAGTCCATGGAAGTCTATATGGATGATTTCACTGTATACAGTTCAACTTTTGATGAAGCTCTCACAAATCTAGACAAGGTGTTAAAATGATGCGAGGATCATTGGTTGTTCCTCAATCATGAGAACTACTTAATCATGGTGGAACAAGGAATAGTGCTAGGACATCATATTTCAGCCGAAGGGATTAAGGTTGATCCCAAGAAAATTGAATTCATACAAATCGAGATTCTGAAGACTTAGACTAATGTCAAGAGTTTCTTAGGGCATGCTGGATACTACCAAAGATTCATAGAAAACTTTAGCAAAATCGCAGCCCCAATGTTTTCTCTCCAAAAAAAAATGTTGACTTCATTTGGACACCTAAATGTTAGTCCTCATTTGAAATTATTAAAGAGAAACTCACCTCTGCCTCTATCCTTCGAGGACCTAACTAGAACCTGCCATTTCACATTTATGCTAACACATCCAATGATGCCATTGGAGTAGTTCTTGGGCAAGAAGATGAGAATGGAGGAAAATATGCTATATATTTTATCAACAAAAATTTGACGCCAACAGAGAAGAATTACACCACAATAGAGAAGGAATTCCTAGCTATAGTGCAGGCCATCAAGAAATTTAGACATTATGTTACTAGATACAAAATTATAGTGCACACAGACCATGCAACCATCAAATATCTCATGAATAAACTGGTGGTAAATGCAGGGATAATTAGGTGGTTACTCCTTCTCCAAGAGTTTAATGTGACAATTGTTGACAAACTAGGGAAGTCCAATGTAGTTGCAGACTTCTTATCTTGGATTAAACATGATGGTGACTGTGCTCTGGTTTAGGATGAATTCCCAAATGAAAATCTATTCACCATCTCCACTAAAACTCCTTGGTTTGTTGATATTGCAAACTACTTAGCCACCTCAGAAGTGCCTCACTTCTCGGAAAAAAAAAAAAGAAACACCTTGTTAGAGAGAGTGTCCCTTTTAAATGGATTAATGGAATCTTGTTTTGGTGTGGACCTAATATGGTTTAACGACAGTGTATTAGGGCAGATGAGACCTATAGTATCCTTAGGGCCTGTCATGATGACCCTTTTGGAGGGCATTATTTTGGTAAAAGGACAACTCATAAGATCCCAGGAGTAGGATATTATTGGCCTTCAATGCATAAATATATCAATAAGTACATTCACAAGTGTGATGAATGCCAAAGGATAGGAAGGCCAATCACATCCAATGAAATTCCTCTACAGCCTCAAGTAGTCCTTGAACCATTTGAGAAATGGGGATTGGATTTTATTGGCCCTATAGATCCCCCTTCACAAGGAAAAGAGTATATCCTAGTTTGTACTAACTACATGACTAAGTGGGAAAAAGTACAAGCACTACACATTGCTAGGGAAGAGTAGGTAGTGGGCTTTCTTGATAATAGAATCTTTCTTAGATTCAGGGCCCCAAGAACAATTGTTACAGACCAAGGCTCCTAGTTTATGTCCAAATTCCTATTGAAATTCACAAATCACTTCCAAGTAAGTCATAAAAATTACTCACCCTACCACGCACAGGAAAACAAACAAGTTGAGGTTACGAACAGGGAACTGGAAAATATTTTGACAAAAACAATTTCCTCGAGAAGGAAAGATTGGGCTAGGAAACTATCGTAAGTTGTCTAGGCCTACAACACGACCTAGAAGTCAACCACCAGCTATAGTCCCTATGAGTTAGTCTTTGGGAATAAGCCCCTCTTGCCCATTGAATTTGAGCTCCAAACCCTTAGGACGGCCATGGAATTGGGCATGGATCTTAAACGAGCTCAAATCAAGAGAGTCTTACAACTTAGTGAACTAGACGAGCTATGTCTGGATGTTGTCCATCAAACTGAATTGTTCCAGCAACAACATAAGGTCTGGCATGAAAAAAATATCAAAGAGAAATAATTCCATACTGGGGATTGGGCATTGTTGTTCAATTCCAAATACAAGGACCATCAAGGGAAACTTAGGACACATTGGCTTGGACCATATGATATTTATGAAGTGTTTTCTAATGAATCAATCCAGTTAAAACCAATTGATGGTCACACCCAAACTCTTCTGGTTAATGGGCATCGAATACGCATTTACCATAAACCCATTAACAAAGAAGAGTTTACAAAAATGGTAGAAACGCAAGAAGAAATCCACTGCATTGACTCTGCCATGGCAGGATCAATATAGTGTTAAGAAAATAACATGTTAATTTTTTTTTTAAAATAATAATAATAATAAATAAATCTATATATTTTTGCAATTTTCTTCAATTTTCTCATCAACTCCATCATTCGGACTTGACTAAAGTTTTGTTTACATTTTGTAGGACTTCATCTTATGGCGAGCCCAATTCTAGTGCACCCTACTGCGATGATCCATAATTACTACTATGATGCTCTAGACTTGTTGCCACGATGCTCTAGAAACTACAAATTAGATTGACTCCATGGGTCATCCTAACTCTACATTCTGACGCATCACTCAATGGTGCTTTGGAAAGTCAAGGCCAAGGTATCACAATTTCCTTCCTTCCGGCTGCATCTTTTCAGCGATGCTCCAAAATTTTGTTGTTTCTCTTCTAGCTACACCTTTTCAGTGATGCTCCAGAATGATGCTCAGATGCTCCAGATGCTTTAGAAATTTTGGTTGTTGCTTCGGCTACATCTTTTAACGATGCCCCAAAAATTTTGGTTGTTGCTCTAGCTACATCTTTCGACAATGCTCAAAAATTTTGGTTGTTGCTCTGGCTGCATCTCTTAGTGATGCTCCCGAAATTTTGGTCACTGCCCCAGCTGCATCTCTCAGTGATGCTATGAAATCCTCAATTTGGTTACTCAGTTCTGATGACATCTTTCTAAATAATTCTAGAACTCTCTTCTTCTCTGTGTTGGTTGCATTACTTGATAATGTTTTGAATTTTGTATAAATTTTATTTTTCAAAATTTGTTTTATTAAGTTCCATGCATGCCCATTCCTTAATGTCGCTACGAGATCTACTCCTTTATGATCACTCCATATCAAATCAAATCTTTCCACAATAAATAAGATTATTATGACACCCTTTTTGTCATAATAATCTATGTCATTACTCCAATCATTCCATCCACGCCATTAATATCCGCTTCCACCTTCGCCAATGATATAAATATACAATAAATTCATACTAAGGACATCATGTATGAAGATATCCAACATTATCCACTCAAGGAAACCTGTCAAACAAAACAGGATATTGTGGAGTCAGTGGAGTAGCAAATTGAAATAATGTCACCTATAGTGGTCATTTATCAAAGAATGCTTACTAAACAAGACATCTTAAAATAGGAAGAATCAAAGAACAAAGGTGCTACTACCACCATACTGGGGGCAACTATGTATCAAGTAAATGTCAACATAGAGAGAAAATATTGTTGGGTAGGATGGGATCAATGAAAATGACCCATGTCAAGATGTTCAGTATGACAAAAGCATCTACATCAACACCACAACATTATGATCACTACGCCATATCAAATCAAAATTTTCCACAATAAATAAGATTATTATGATACCCTTTTTGTCATAATAATCTTTGTCATTACTCCAATCATTCCATCCACGCCATTAATATCCGTTTCCACCTTCGCCAACAATATAACTACCCAATTACATCAGAATAGGTAAGTGACGTTTGATCTAATGACAAGACCTAAGGTATGTGTAAATTAATTTATTAGAAAGGCTAGTATTTATTTTGAATAAAGGTTAATTAATTGGCATGATATGTTCCCCTTGTAATTTTGAAACTTGTGCCCCTTTACATAATTGGTGAAAGTATGACAGTTGTTGTAATTCCCTATGGAGAGCCATCATAATGATACGATAAGGTGACAAGAAATCTGGTAATTAATTATTTTCCCATCGAGTATATCGACGCAAAACTCTCTTTCCATCTGTAATTCAAAGAAGCAAGCATTTTAGGGTTTTGAAAAATTTCACCAAGAAGCAAAGGAGATGGGAGGCAATAAGAAAAAGTTTGAGCCAAGTTTTCTAGTGCCATTGCTGGCATTAAGTAATATAGCATCTTTATTTAAAAGGGTTAGATGGTTGGATTTCATGAAAGAATTTGAAGGGTACACAAAGTAGCTGGTAAAGGAATTCGTTGAGAATTGTGTAGATGGGAAGACTGTGGTGCACGGAAAGTCATTCCAAGTAAGTACGAAAGTCCTTGCTGATCTTTTTGGTCTTGAAAATAAAGGGATTCATTTGAATGAGAATACCCACATCCCTTATCAAAATTTAATAGATTTATTCCATAGGGAAGGGGAAACCCAACCTGTACTGACCATAAGCACCAGGGAGAAAAATAAGGGAATTCATAGAATGTCTATTCTAGAACCCTAGAGGTTTGTTGCAGCCTAGATTATAAAATATTTCACTTGTGAGGGAAAAATGACTACAGTAGTGGGACCCACTTTCTGCCTGCTGACTCATTTACTCCATGGCATTGAGGACCCTACTCTTAGGGTAAATTTACCAGCCTTTCTCTACCATTCAATCACCTATATGATAGAAAAGTATAAAATTGGGACAGGGCCCCTTAAACATCATAGATTGATACAACTAATATGTAAATATCATTTCCATACTAAGCCAAAGAAGAAGTGGCAAAGGTTCCTACAAAAATTTGAAAATGAAGAACTAGGGAGGTCATTTGAGGAAGGGGAATCCTCTAAAAAAAAAAGAGAAATTTGTAGAAGAACCCTCCTCAGAGGCATTGGGTGGCCCTAAGTCCCAATATACACCCACAACTCCCAGTGGGGATGTGCTAGAATCCTTGCTAGATGAATTACAAACCCTAGGACAAGAAGAGGAGGTGGGAATTGTGCATTCCAGAGAAGATGAGGAGCCCCCTCAAAAGAAAAAGAAATGAAGTAAAGTTGTTTTTCAAATAACCCCTCCTCTATAGAGGAGTAAACGGTTATCTTCAGGGGTTAGTGAAATTGAACCCCAAGATATAGGCAACACTTCAAAACAAAAAAAGGCCAGGACTCCAGTAAAGGTGGTAGAAATTGACAGTCCACCTGATAATGAGGAAATTGAAGAAACATGAAAGTAAGAGGAGGAAATTCCCCAAGAAAAGGAAAAACAAACCCTATCACCTGAAGAGCAAGAAGGGGAGGAAGCACAATCGCCACACTCAAAACAAAATGAAGATGAACCTGCTAGAGGATTCTCATCCTTCCTTGACAAATTGGATAGTATACCGAAATTTGGGAAAAAAGTGCCTCATACATCTCCTCATGCATCTTTCTCTGTGGATACTGATGAAGAAGAAAACAAACCTCATATGCATGGAGAAATTCCTTGCTCCTCCTTACCTGAAGAAACTAAAGAAGGAAGTTTTCCTGATATTGTGAATACAAAAGAAGTAGAAGAAGTGCTTCCTAATAGCACAAAAACAGAAAATGCACCCCATATTGATGAAAAAGTGGAAGAAGTGTCTCATTCATCCCCTCCCAAGGACAACAGAGAGGAAAATGTGCCTCATCCTTATGAAGCAACCCCTCACATATCCTAATCTGTGGAAACAGGGGATGAAGAATCTAGTCGGGGGAATGAGGAATTAGAAAAACTAAAGACAAAAATTGAAGGGCTAAGGGCCAGGTTGCAGGACGACGAAGCACAAATTAATGAACAAAAAGAAGAAATAGAGGTGCACATTGCCATTGTCCATAAAAGGAATTAGAAAATTGCAAAATTAACTACACAAATGGAGGAAAAAGACAAGCTTATTGAGTAGCTACAATTCCAAATCCAACAATGGAATCAACAAGGTAAGAAAAATTAGGATACTTTGTATGAAAAAGAAAAATGTATTCAATATTTGAAAAATAATTTTATACAAATATTGAGTGCTTTTGAGGAAGAGAAGAATCGATAGGAAACTAAGTTGAATGCCTCTGTGAGTAAAATTGTGGAGCTAGAACAAAATTTATAGGAAAGTGATACTCAACCAATTATGGAATCAAAAGGGATACAAACCGAACCTATTGTTATAGATTGGTTCTAGGTACATATTCCCCCAATTCTTATGAAATGGATAGAGCATTGTTACCTTTTGAAAGATGTAGAATTTGAAAACAATAGGTTAAAGAGGGAGTTAGTCATGTTAAAAGAATATTTCCATTAGGCATATAGGGGTAAGCAGGATACCTATGAAATTGGTGAATTGCTATTAGCCTATAGAAGACCATCTAGGCTATACTCCATGTTTCTTAATGAGTAGCTTTTGAGATGGAAATTGCAAAGAATTCACCAAAAACAGCCTCATGACCCTGATGTCAAGGAATTTGTAAAACTATTTGTTAAGTCATTCCTTGAACAATAGAATTTGTTGTGTGAATTCTTTGTTCACAATTTTCTCCTAGAAAAGTATATAAATTTCTTCATTAACCTCTTTGTAGGAGAAGAAGAATTAAGATCATTCTTGTCCACTATGAGAAACAAACTTCACTAGCAAGACAGATCAAGAGAGTATGCTTAGGTAGAAAATACTATAGGGTTGCAAATAAGATACCCTCATAGGAAGTCTCTCTCTTTCAAGAAACAGTTTTTGGGTGTCAAAATAAACAAGAAGCACAGGTCAAATACGATAACAACCTCAGAGTGTGTCCTGATTACTTTCAAGAACAGGGGCCACATTTAATAGGACCAACATGGCATGCATGTGAAGAAAGGTACACCCATATTCCAATGCATCTCAAGAAGAGGGAAATAATTTCATCTCTCAATATCAGATGGTCCTACGGAAGAGTAGTAACTTTGATCAAAATTCTGGAGGACCTTAAGACCAATTGGATTGGTATGAGGTACAAACCTCCCTTGCTTCTTTCCCCACCACCTTCAATATACACCAACTTAGACTAGAGTGAAGATAGTTTTTCCATATGGAAACAAAGGGTCACTTTTCATCAAGGATTCTTGAGGAATCCAAAGACATTGGAAACAGAGGAAGATGATGTGTATGATCTCAATGCTAAATATGAGGAAATGAATAGGAGAAATGATGGACAAGGGGCATATCAAAGAGTAAGAGGACTTGTTCGAAATTAGGAAGGGGAGGAAATGATGAGGTAATAATAACCTCATCAACATAATGGCCTCAATATACAAATATAAACCTTCCAGCCCAAATTACTCTACCAATTGATTACCTTTAGGAAACATAATTGCTTTCCTTTATATGAATAATCATACAAACTTATTTCTTGGATTTGATTAAATTAAACTAACTTATGTTGATTTGATGGTTTAGTCTTGATTATTTTTTAGGTCAACTCTACCACCATTCGCCATTCCAGTTAGAAGGGAAATAAATGCGGGTCTCATACTTTTGAAAACCAGCGAGCGAGCGCCAGAATGCTAGGAGAACATGTTTTGGTCGAGCTTTTATAATTCTGTTATCTTTCAGTTCAAAAGACTTTATGGCTCATGTGAAGCCTCTTTAATATTGTATATCATGGGCTCTTAAGTCCCTTTTACTATGGGAAATCTGTTGAAAGACTTGATTGACTGAAAAATAGGATTTTTGTTAGCCTTTTTTCATATAAATATGTAACTGTTACAAATAATGAGAGGAGATTGTCGTTATGCTGTCAATTTTTCTTTTGAGTAAAACTACCACACGAATATATGAGTTTTTTTTCCTTCATTTGAATTACTATGTAATATGGATGAATTTATGGCATGAAGTAACATAAAGGATTTTCCAGTGCATGTGATCTGAAGTAGCAGTAGATACACCCATGAGCTAGCCACTTGAGGGTTAGAAATAAATAGATAATTATTTGTTTCTTGTTCTAAATTTTCCTTTGATAGAATATAAGTTGCATTGGCATTTTATTTTTGTTAGTTCATGTTATACTGTTAGTGTCAAGCCTTCAGGTTGTAACTGAGTCTGTAGCTTCTGAGCTTAGCATTTGAATGTGTGGAGCACCTTTCTTTAGTTGATTTTGATTAATGGTTTTATGATTAGCAGTTAGCTTATGATTTTATGCAATAGATAAATGTTTCCTAATTTCTTTACATTCTTTAACTCTTTAGCAATTTATACATTCTTTAGGTTAATCATTTCCGTGCTTTCTAGTTTAATGGTGATGCTTTTCAAATTCTTAGTTTTCTATCTTCTGATTTGAGTTATTTTCCTACTTTCTAGGTAGATGATTTATTGCTTTATAGATTAGAGGCCCCTTATATTAGAATTTATATTCAATAGATTAGTGCTTAAGAGAGAAGTTGAGATGCCCTCTATTGCATACAGCCATTGGACACTTCCCAATCGATATATTGATATGTTTATTCACTAAAATGTCAGGAGCTAACAACAGTCTATTAGTGAGTATTCCCAATCTAAATTTTGGAACACCTTTCCCTATGGTATATTTAAATCAAAGTCCAAACCTACAAATCTATCAACCAAACAATCAATGCATGAGTCTTCAACAAAACAACATTATCCCACCAAATACATACATGCCAAATGTGAATATACCAAGTACAAGTTTACCAAACATGAACATTTCAAATCCACACTTGGTAAACTTTGGAATAGATATGTTTGCAAATCATACAAATGTTGTTCAAAGTCCAAACAATATGTTAACGACTCCATGTATTGATCCAAGTCAAGGTAACACCATACAAAGTTACCTAAATCAAGGAAATGTGATTTCCAACCACAACAATGTTTAATTTCAACTTATAATGCCAAATCTAAGCATCATCCCAAATCAAAACATTGTCCAAAATCAATTTTTCCATGAACCCATACAAACACCACAAGTATACATTCCAAATTTGCTTGAACAAAAACCGAATCAACTATATCAAGGGTGTCAAGATCAAATTTTGTGAGGTAAAATTGCTACACTCACCAAAATAGTTGATTCATTGCACCAAGAGACATCTCCACCCCAAAATAAATACACTCTTCCATTGGTCAAACCATGTCATCAAAGCATTGAGTTGTGTCCATAACCACATCAAGAACAATATCTCTAATGTCAAGAGGTTGGATATCAAGATCAACAACATCAACAATGAACCCAATCACCACATCTCCAAAATAAATCACCACAAGGTCAATTTAAAGTACAAATATCAAAAGGTAACAATGAAAATACACACCACTTGGGGAACCAATCGAATCAGTCATGCAATAGTTGATACAATAAAATCTCATCAAAATCCCCGTTTATGAAAATTATTAAGAGTCTCAAGTTAAACCACCAGGGTATAACGAGAAGCACCTTTGTGATTTTCACAAAATAAAGGGACACAGAACATCAAATTGTATTCGAATCAAAAATATCATCCAAGACCTTATTGATCAAAAAATAATAACTATTGGGGACAACGATGAAGATTTAACTAATAGTGATAATAGTGACAATCTCTTCACCACAATTATAGAAAACAGTGATCAAGATCTATCCATCAATGAGCACCTTGAAGATGTTTCTACCTCATCCGAAGATCAACTCAACATACATCAAGAGTCACTTTTTGATTATGGTAAAAACCCCTCAATAATATTCGACAATGATCTATTTCAAGGAGTGTTAATAATTGGGGATCCTTCCACCAATGATCATTTTGACAATACCTCTACATCATCCAATGAGTTATAGGACATATGTCAAGAATTTAATTCAAAGCATGATCAACATCTTTCACAAAAGTCTAGCAATGGTCCTTTCTAAGACATATTGACATCCTTTGACCTCATGGTTGCAGATATTGAAGGAATCTTCAACTCAACATTTGATCCAAGTCTACTCAAAGATCAAGAGGATATTGAGCCACTTCCCATGCCTCATTACGATGTCCCATAACCCTTTGTGAGCAATCCATCCTTTGAAACTAACCCATGTCAAGAACTTGATCCAAAGCATGTCAAAAGCAATTTCAAAACTAATCAAGATCAAGAATTTGTATCTCCAAGATACTACAATGATCTAATGGACACTCTCCTATCTATACAAGATGTCACAAATGATGATCATATCCATATAGAACATACTCCATCTACCCATGGTATGCTTTCTTTGGATGGACACTTAGATGATCTTCATTCAAAACATGCTTCTTTTACTTCTGACATTATTACACAAAAAGAGCAGGTTATTGATTCCTACATTCAAACTGAGTTGTCAACATTGGGATCAGATATATCCAAAATTCATACTAAGGACATCATGTATGAATATATCCAACATTATCCACTCAAGGAAACATGTCAGACAAAACAAGATATTGTGGAGTCAGTGGAGCAACAAATTGAAATAACGTCATCTATAGTGGTCATTTATCAGAGAATGCTTACTGAACAAGACATCTCAAAATAGGAAGAATCAAAGAACAAAGGTGCTATTTCCACCATACTGGGGGAAACTATATATCAAGAAAATGTCAACATAGAAAGTAGATAATGTTGGGTAGGATAGGATCAATCAGTATGACACATGTATGAAGCATCCACCCATGGCATTCCAAACATTGCTAGACACTGGGGGCAGATATTTACATCTTGCTTTGGGAATAAATCTTGATATATATCCTCCAACTTATGTGGTGATCCAAACATTGGAAAACATAAAATCAAATTGGTCAAGCATTTGTGATCCAAAATCCAAATAATTAGCCCATGGCATGTTTTGACAGGAAGACATTCCTTATCAAGCTTCATCTTTCATCAAACATCAATCCAAACAATCAATATCAATCGCATCTAATGTCGTATCAAATCATTCAAAAAAAATTTGTTCCAAATCGAGCTTCAAAATCCTTACCAATCAAATCCAATCAATCCATTATCATCTTGGGATATCCTTCCTAGTCCTCATGTTGCTTAACACCATCCTTGCATTGTTGTGTATCCTCAACAATGTTATCATCATCAATCTTGATCAATCAAATCCAATCAATCCCTCATCATCTCGGGATATCCTTCCCAATCCTTGTGTCACTTAACACTATCCTTGCATTTTTGTGTATCCTCAACAATGTTATCATCATCAATCCATCAATCCAATCAATCAACCTTAGCTTGGTTTTCAACAAAATCCCAAAATAGAGCATTGATATCATCACACATATCCATATCCAAATCGTCAAAATCATGCAAAAATCCAAAAAACATCCAAAACATTCAAAAAACCAAGGAAAACCAAAAACATTCAAAAAACCAAGAAAATCCAAAAACATGCTCATCCGAACTACGTCATCTCTGAGCTTAAACATAGGAAAGGCTAATCTTTGATCAACCCCCGAGACACAAAAACATTCAAAAAACACAAAATCCAAAAACATTCATAAATATCAGAAAACACCAAAAACATTGGAAATTTTGAAAATCAAAATATTTGTAAAATCTCAAAAAAATACCAAAAAATAGCCTCAAAACATTGCAAAACACTAAAAACATTCAAAAAACCCAAAAAATCCATCTAACTCATCCCGCTTTCACCCACAATAAGCATCATCCATAATAAATCAATTGTCACCTTCATCCTTTGGCAAAACAAACATAAACAACCACAACAATCAGCAAAAGAAAACTTCAAACACAAAATCAAAATCAAAACAACAAACTTTTAAATGCAAAATCAAACTCTTAATCATTCGCAAACATGTCAATCGACCTTATATCAATAGCCTTTTGAACAACCTATCTATTATGCGGTCTCACAACACACCCCAAGATTGAAAAGACTTGGGGACCCAAGTGGAAAATATAACTCTTATGGCAAGAGCTAGCTAATTGGAAGATCACCAAAAGTGAAGAAAGGAAGAGAAATCTTTGCTAATAAAAAAGTACTTCGTATTGTAAGTGTTTTGTGCACCGAGTACCAGAAACACAAAAAAGGTGAAAGGTAATGTGAAGTTCAAGTGAAAGACTGTGGTCCAGTATGAAGCAGTCCAGTATGAAGCTTTCTGGTAAGAGGGAGTCCGATATAGTGGAGTTCCAGTATAACCGAGGTCTGGGAAAGTAAGTGGGTAAAGTTGAATACCGGGTACTGGGTTGCAATGTGAAATGTAATGTTAAATTTTTAAATTTGTCTAATGACCCCAGTTATCCGATATATGTATAAGGATTTGTGATATGATTTTTTTTTAGGAAAAAGGCGTGTTAATTATGGGATTTTTGTACTAACATTTGAATAATGGTTTTATTTACATGAGATGTTATTATATTTTTTAAAAAAGGGGGATTTAATATTTGGAATTTGTGATTGCAAGAGATATCGATTGTGATGCAAAGCTCGGATATGGATGGCCAAGAAAACCATATTTGCGAAATTTTTTGATGTTATTGCCAGGTTCAATGATGCACTTAAGAATCTCATGTTCGAATAAAGTTCGTTATAAGGATGAGCCAGATACTGGAACACCGGGATGCTAGAGTTAAAGCATGAGGTAACAAAGTGTGTCTGTTTTAGGGGTCATTCATTCCTAGAATGTTCAAATCAAAAAACCTGAGATATAGGAGTTTGACTTCCACCTAATCACTATGTTATCACAAGAAGCTCCTATATATCCTTGTTTGGATAGATTTGTTCAATTTCAGAAGGAATCCTAATAAAGATGAAAAAGTAGAACCTGAAGAGCTTCAACGAGTAATTGGAGTTGACTTCCATTGACTTCAATTGCAATTCTCCTATTGGTCACAATATTCCATGTGCCTTGATGAGATTGGTCCCTTAGATTTCCTCTCATGTAGTTGTCTTATCCTATCTAAGCCTTGCATTCTATTAAAGTCGAGAGGATGGTTCATTTTTATTTAAGTTCGGAATTTGTGGATGTCGAAGGAGCATAATTTTTTTTAAGTTTTGTTCTTTTTTCCTATTTTCTGAACCATTCTGGCATAAAAATTTGTATGCACATAGAAATTAATTGATATCAAAGCGTAATGGATAGCTACCTAAGTATCTTTTGTAGCTAGTTTTGTTAGTTCAGTTGAACAAGACTGTATGTTGCATCGTTTAAGGGTGCATATAGAACCTAGTCAGTGTACATAAGTGAAAACCTCTCTTTAAAGGCTTGCATTGTTTTATATGTAGCTGTGAAGCAATCTAGTGAAGTATAAAGCGGTTTTCTCTATTTTAATTAATTCTTTGGGGCATCCATTGAGAATAACCGGGAAAAACTTTTATTTTCAGTATTTTTTATACTTTTTTTTTAGAATAGATGTTTAATATTTTGAAAATGTTCCAAAAAAATTAAATGGATGGAAAGAATTTTGGTTGAAAATCTTTTATTTTCCATGAAGTTGTTGAATGCTTAATGCTAAATCTACTTAAGTGATAGCAAAGAATCTGTAAAATTTCATGAAATGTTATGGTAAATCTTTTGGTTTCATGATGTTCGAACGTAATCATTTCAATTTGAGGTGTCACCCAAGATGTTTAAAGACCAACCATAGTCCCTTTGAGATTAACAACAATATCACATCATTACCCGAGAGTGACCCTAAAGCAACCATGACCTAGTTATCGGAGACTTGGGATTGAACGAAAGCCAATATTTGTCCTGTGAATGCAAAATTTCCCTTTAGGTTGTCTTTGTTCCATATCTTTCAAGAAGGATAGGCTCTCCGCAGTCTTTTCTATGGAGATTTTATTCGACCTATTTTCTGCAAGTGAAATCATCATCAATAGGAACTGGCACTAGAAGGAGGGTCTTTCTTTAATATTTGAGGTTTTATCCTTTGGAATTGGAGAATTATGCCTTGAAATGTTATTTCTAAGTTTGGAAAGAAGCTTGTGAATGAGAAATTGAATGCAAGCTGGTTTTTATTATGGAAATTGGAAAAATTTGTAAAATCTTTAATTAGAAACTACATCCTTTGAGTTTTCTTACTTTTGGGAGAGTCGCCGAGTGTAGAATTCATGATACAAATGATCATGGTGAACTTCAGTTTGAATTTTTTTAACTAGGGTAAGTTTGGCCATAAGTGAAGCAATTTTTTTAATAGAAAAAGTTTTAATCGCTAAAAGAAAGGGATTGTTAACGAGAAAAATGTTTTTCCCTAGTGGAGATGGAAATATTAAAAAATTAGCAAATAAACCAAAACAGTTAGAAAACTATGATTATTATAAAGAAAATTTTAACGCTTTGTAGGGAAATGGGCAAGAATGTCGAGATCTAGAGATCTTTCATCACAAATGAGGAAACGGCATGGATGAGTCATCATTCCCTGCATACGTGGAAAAAGAAGATAACAAGATGGAGTGGGAAAATCGAGCGGGAAACACGTGTATTGTGCTTCAAGTTGGAAATTCACCAACTACAAAAGGACATTTTCCTGATTTTATACAAGATACAAAATATCAAGTTTTTACTTTTTCTCTTTCTGATAGCAATATAAATAGTGATATATCTTGGTCTAACAAAATGCAAAGTGAAGATAGGGCTGAAGATATGAAGGTTTTCAAAAGAGAAGAAAATAGAGAAATAAACATAGTCATTCATAGAAATGGACCAGGGCTGGGGGAAGGTACAATATTGCCGCATTAGACGAAATGTGTGCAATTGGTCTCTAATGTACATTTGAGCCAAATTTTAGGTAAGTACACTTTTGAATTTATGATGTTTAAACGCAAAAAATTTAAGATATTCCATTACTATAGTAGAATATTGAAAATTTTGATAAGAGAATTTAAAGATAAATCTACTATAATTCACACTAAAACTATAGAGGAAATAGCCATAGAAATTGAAATAAATTGCTTCATTAGAGTTAATATTTTTGTGATAATAGAGTTAGGGTAGTTAGGGTTTAATTTAGTATTTTTAGCTTTTTTTTAAGTTTTTTAGGGGTTTTTTTTCTTTGTGCTTGTTTTGTTTGTTCTTTTCTTTTGCCTGGCCTCTGCATTAGCAAATTCTTGTTAAATTTATCTTACGCATGAGAGTGAAATTCAAACATTTTGCAAAATTGAACTGAAAAGGAAAACAATAAATCCATGCATAGTAAAACACGCTTTTAAAAGATACCAAAAAGGATATATATATGTGTATATCATGTATATACATCAAATATCAAAATCCTCATTCAAAATCAAGAAAAAAAAAGGATTCAAAAGGTGAAGTGAGCAAGGTTGTGGATGATAGTAGCCATTCAGTTGATCTGGGATGCCTCTTCTATCAAGGCCAAATACCCTATGCAAGCAAGTTCCCGGCAAGTTTCAAAGTCTTGGATATGGAGATCAGTAAGAAAAGGCCAAAGTGGAACCACTTCCCTGTGTTCCAAAAACTGAGGAATATCATCCATGGAGGAAATCCCAATGGTCAGATGTGCAACAACTAAGATGGTATCCAAATTCTCCAAGAATTCAGGCTTCACTATTAAGTTGACAGCAGCGCAAACGTCTTCAACATGTAGCCCAATGTACAGAAGTGACGCTACAAAGTGAGAAGCTATGTCAGAGTAAAAATGAAATTAGCGGTTGGACGCAACATATCTTTCCCCAAGGACTAAGCATAAGTTTGGCATAGTGAAACTAGAAGTCCTAATGATGAAGACCTTTTCAAGCCTTTGTGGTGTGATGCTCCCTAAGAAAATATTTTGTCTATGAGAACAACCTAAGCAAATTGGAGTAGCCATGGCTAAGAAGAAAATGCAAAGACACAAAACAAAGAGAATTTATAGAAAATAAACAAGAGGAAAAGAAAAGAGAAGTGTGGAGAATTCGAGAAGAAATGCACAAATTTATAGGAAGTCGTAAGCAAAGTTGTGGTACATAGTTTCCTTGAGTAATTTTTTTTTGGGAAATCGTATGTGAGGTGGCAACTGAACAATAATCTTCAAAATTAAAAGTTAAATCAAATTAATTCTTCACACATATTTGGTGAAATTGCTTCAAATTTGAGTAGTACGGAGATTGCGAATCAAGGAAGTTGGAGATTTTGAAATTAAAGGTGGTCATTTCAAACTATTTAAAAGAGTCGTATTAATTATGGAGGTGTTATGTGTGTGGGATACACAAGAAAATGAAGCCAGCAAGGTAGTACGCGTCATCACTTGAGTAAGTTGAGAGGATAATACATGCTGAGTAAGGTGTACAAATTTAATGAAAAATAATGTGATCGTGTTTCAATGTAATCATGACATTTTGATCCATTAATGAAGTGCAGCACTATCAAGTTGAGATAGCACAAATTTTAGTAGTTGCCATAAAATTTAATTGGAAGGGTGGTAACTAATGTTTCTAAATTTAGATTTAAATTTGGTGATTAAGTTGTTTGTTGCTAAATTTTAATTTATGCATATTTTTTAACATATAGCAGGCTATAGTTAGCTAGGATTTGGCATAAATTAGTGAAACACACACCTATAGGGAATCATTAAATGAGTTTTTGGGAAGTAGTGAATTGATGAAGGGATTTGCATTGAATGAAAAAACAAAAAGTAACCTTCGCTACCACTGTAATTCCCAACCTAATAGTGGTGCATCAATGCTTGCAAGTTGATAAAAGAGATATTATTGCAATATCAAAAGTGAAAATGAGCTATCATTGCTATATCAAAAAAAATAAAAAATAAAAAAAATGATATGAACTCTTTAGTCTATCCAAATAACTCTATCGAGGCTATGGATGCCTAACCAGCAGTAGAGTTATGTTTGGGGGAATTACAGAGATAACCTTGTTGGGGCTATGGATGCTTGAATGGCAGCAAGGATCTATCTATGGTTGGCTTTGGAGGATTACTATATTATGTAGTTCAATGCTAATGAACTAATTCTTTTTATTAATTTTTGAAAACTAGAATTAATCAAAGCACACACAAATGTTTCTGGTGGAGTTTTATTTTTTTATGCCAGAATCTAGGTAAAGGTAGAAGTTATTGTTTAAAAAATGTATAAGTTTTAATTTACAACTGGTGATTTAATTTCAAGTTTGATTTAAATTTGGTTTTATTGGTTGCAAGTTGTGTGGTCTCACAACACGCCCCAAGACTGAAAAGACTTGGGGACCCAAGTGGAAAATATAACTCTTATGGTAGGAGCTAGCTAATTGCAAGATCACCAGAAGTGAAGAAAGGAAGAGAAATCTTTGATAATAAAAAAGTACTTCGTATTGTAAGTGTTTTGTGCATCGGGTACCGGGTATCGAAAACATAGAAAAGGCAAAAGGTAATGTGAAGTTCAAGTGAAAGACTCTGGTCCAGTATGAAGCAGTCCAATGTGAAGCTTTCTGGTAAGAGGGAGTCTGATATAGTGGAATTTTCGTATAACTGAGGTCTGGGAAAGTAAGTGGGTAAAGCTTAATAGTGAGTACCAGGTAGCAGGTTGCAATGTGAAATGTAATGTTAAATTTTAAAATTTGTCTAATGATCCCAGTGATCTGGTATATGTATAAGGATTTATGATATGCTTTTTTAAGAAAAAAAAGGCATGTTAATTATGGGATTTTTGTACTAACATTTGAATAATGGTTTTATTTACATGAGTTGTTATTATGTTTTTAAAAAAAAGGGGGATTTAATATTTGGAATTTGTGATTGCAGGAGATATCAATTGTGATGCAAAGCTTGGGTATGGACAATCAGGCAAACCATATTTGTGAACAAATTTGATGTTATTTCCAGGTTCGATGCACTTAAGAAGCTCATACTGGAATAAAGTTCGTTATAAGGATGAGCTAGATATCGAAACACTGGGATGCTGGAGTTCAAGCATGAGGTAACAAAGTGTGTCTGTTTTGGGGGTCATTCATTCCTGGAATGTTCAAATCAAGGAACTTGAGATATAGGATTTAAAATTCCACCTAATCACTTTGTTATCACAAGAAGCTCCTATATATCCTTGTTTGGATAGATTTGTTCGATTTCAGAGGAATCCTGACAAAGATGAAAAAGTAGAACCCGAAGAGCTTCAATGAGTTATTGGAGTTGACTTCCATTGACTTCAATTGAAATTCTCCTATTGGTCACAATATTCTATGTGCCTTGATGAGATTGGTCCCTTAGATTTCCTCTCATGTAGTTGTCTTATCCTATCTGAGCCTTGTGTTCTATAAAAGGCCAGAGGATGCTTCATTTTTATTTTAAGTTCAAAATTTGTGGATGTCAGAGGACCATAAACTTTTTTATTTTTTGTTCTTTTTTCTTATTTTCTAAACCATTCTGGCATAAAAATTTGTATGCACATAGACATTAATTGATATCAAAGCTTAATGGATAGCTACCTATCTCAGTATCTTTTGTAGCTGGTTTTGTAAGTTCGTTTGAACAAGACTATATGTTGTGTCATTTAAGGGTGCATATATAACCTACTCGATTTCCATAAATGAAACCCTCTCTTTAAAAGCTTACACTATTTTATATGTAGCTATGAAGCAATCTGGTGAAGTATAAAGTGGTTTGCTTTGTTTTAATTAATTCTTTGGGGCATCCATTGAGAATAATTAGGAGAAACTTTTAGTTTCAATATTTTTTATACATTGTTTTAGAATAGATGTTTAATATTTTGAAAATGTTCCAAAATTATTAAATGGATGGAAATAATTTTGGTTGAAAATATTTTATTTTCCATGAAGTTGTTGAATGCTTATTACTAAATCTACTTAAGTGATAGCAAAGAATATGTGAAATTTCAAGAAATGTTAAGGTAAATCTCTTGGTTTCATGATGTTTGAATGTAATCGTTTCAATTTGAGGTGTTACCCAAGATGTTTAAAGACCAACCATAGTCCCTTTGAGATTAACAACAATATCACATCATTACTCGAGAGCAACCCTAGTGCAACCATGACCTGGTTTTCAAAGACTTGGGATTGAACAAAATCCAATCTTTGTCTTGTGAATGCAGAATTTCCCTTTAGGTTGTCTTTGTTCCATATATTTCAAGAAGGATAGGCTCTTTACGGTCTTGTCTGTGGAGATTTTATTCAACCTATTTTTTGCGAGTGAGATTGTCGTCAACACTATCAACTTGCTACCATCCACTAACATGTCCTAGGATGCATCCTTCCTACAATGGGCATTATCTATTGGAAAAAATTTTTGGATACTTATCCTAAACAAAACACATCCCCTTGGTTGGCGATATGAAGAACATTGACTTGTTTCTGTGCTTGATCTTTTCTTTGATATATCTTATTGTGCTCATTCCAATGACCTCTTGATGATTTTTAATCAAAACGATTTAGAGAGAAAGGAATGGGGAAATGATATTTATCTTTTTATCTGTTGTGCTTGTTGGATGCTCTTTTAATATAACCTTGGTCATGTGTGCCTTGTTTGGGTGTAGGTAGGGTGTTTTAGGTGTCTTGTTGATCACATAGGAAGGATTTCCTTTCTATGCTTTGGTCTGAGATATTTGAAATATCTGAGCTGCATTTTAAATAAGGTTCTATATGCTAGGTGTGAATAGAGATACTCCTATATGTTTGTCAAATCAAAGTCCATCACACTAGGTGCAACACCATCCTGATTCTTTATACCTTGATGCTTCATGCCTACATGTGTTATCAAACATGAGGTAAGTAGCCTATTTAAAATCCCAATTCCCGATAAGCAAAAAATCATCATCATTGTGTTCATCACCTCTAATAAAGTCTTGTAGGTCATGGACTTGTTGGATCCTCTTTTCATCATCTTATTTCTTTTGTCTTCTTTCTGCGCTAGCATAGTATCAGGATGGTCGATCAAAAAAACATCACCAATGAATCCATCCTGCATCCACAAACCATTAGCATACATACATCTCATAATCATAGCATATCACATCATCCATCTCACATGCATTACATCATCACACAAGATATTTAGGATAATACATATTTGTTATTCTAAGCATCTTAAAACCATCTCATTTGCATCATCGTCATAACCATCCATACATCCAGCTTGAACCTCTTTGTCGTGAGATCAACCCTCAAATTGAACTTTTCACTCAATCTCTTGAGGGGGCAGTGTACCAGTATACTTCCTTCTGCTGGGGCATCCAAAAAATTAAAAATAAAATTGAATTTTTGATCTCGGAAAGTTTATTCTTTGAACCAATGCAGTAGGTACATTGCTTCAAAGAGGGGCAAAATGTAGACACGTAAATATACCGATTGATCCTATACACTTAATCTTAATTACTAACACCAGTTTTTCCTGAATCATCTCCTTTGCTAGTCATTTAATTAAATAATCTTTATTTAATTAAATTCATCATATTTCATCTTTTAATTAAATAAATCAATTTTATCTAATTAAATCATCATTCCCTGTTAATTAAATAAATCATTTTGTTTAATTAATCTTATAGTCCCTCTTTTAATTAAATAATTCATTTTATTTAATTAAGTCCTAATGTCATCTCCTTTAAATTGAATAAATTAATCTTTATCTTATTTAAATCTAACACCATCCCCTTTTAATTAAGTAAAGAAAACTTTATTTAATTAAGTCTAGAATCATTATTCCTCTCATTTTGATTTATTTAAATCCTAAAATCTAAGTCAAAAGTCAAAATCAACTAATCTTCATCAAAATTAATCAAATCCTGATTAATGCTAACACTAATCACTCAAATCCTGTAGATTTTGCAACTTGCACAATAAATCAATTTATTTGATTTATTAAATCTCCATTTTCATTCAAAAGGGCATCAAAATGGAATATTCCTCAAATTTGAAAAAGCCCCTCCAAAAGGACTTGTCCTCTCCAACAAGGCATTAAAATCTTTGCATTGAGTCAAGTGGCATTAACTCCATTTTCTTCTCCCTCCAACATGTCACTTTCAAATTTCAAATTTGAATCTAAAGGCATTTATCATGCATATTGACCAAAATGTGCTCCATTCCTCTCTAATAGCATGTTGAAAAGTGGAATTTTGTTATTGGTTGATCTTTAATCCCACATTCATCCTATTCTTCAATCCTCCATCATTCTTTCCTATAAATAGAGGCCTCCTCTATTGTATCAATCCTCCACAATCTTCTACACAATCCATGTAAGATCATGATGCACAAGTTCATCCATTGTTCATCAAGTTTTCATCATTTCATAGCTAGGTTATGGAGAAATTTCATCAAGGAGTATCAATCAATCATCAACAATCATCATCAAGCTTGCAAGGAATTGGGAAAGGGCTATTTTCCACATCAAAATAGCACCAATTCCCCCATGGGATTGAGGGTTTGAGTGTTTTGGAAAAGATTACTTAGCTTTCAATAGATTTTATTTGATATTATCTCTTGTTTTCTTGTTCATTTCATTTCAAATGAATCTTATGGGGAATGTTTATTTAGATTTGCATAATGGACTAATATTGTATTGTTTGTTTGTGTTTGTGTAGGTCTAGATTCACCATTCACACAAATTCATCACATTGCTATATTTTCTTTACTTACATGATGCCTTGCGGTACATGTTTATTGGCAAGTAGTAGTATACAGTTTCATATGCTAAGACCAATGTAGGGATTGATATGGTAGATTGTGTTTTCAATGAGCATGACTTCTAGAAAAAGAGTTTGAAGATGTAAGTACATATTTCCAGTATATTTTTGTTTGTTTTATTGCTTTATCAATTACTTTGATTTTCTTATAATTTTTTATATTTCTTTCTTTTGGAGTTCACAAAATTTTTAGTTGTTCTCCTTTGAATTGTTGATGGGGAGAAGTATACAATGGGTTATATGTATGAGAGCATGGATATTGCCAATAAGTCTAGTATATCCATCTATGGTGAGTTTTTAGGTAAATCTCATGCCAAACTTCTTCAAAACCAAGTTGAGTTTTGAGCTTGGTTTTCCATGCAGAATAATTATTCGTACACAAAAATTGAAAGTCAAAAATAAAAAATCTTAGAATTATCTACCATTGTGTCATTGAGATATAGTTATTATTTCACCCTATTTCTCATCACTTAGATCAATCGTTTGTTGTGAAGAGAAGGATAACATGGGAATAAAAATAGCATCTTAATATAATTAAGTTGACAAAAAATAACCCTACAAGATGGTTGCAACACTAGACTTGTTCAATTCTATATAATAATATGTCTCTAACGCACACACAACCAATTACGTCTAACCCAAATTCTATATGATAAGATGTCTCTCTCACACAGAGTTTATGTAAAATATTTGAATATCATATACACAACCATTTATGCCTAACCCAAATTCTATATGATAAGATGTCTCTCTTACATAGAGTTTATGTGAAATCTTTGAATATCACATACACAACCAATTATTCCTAACCCAATAGAGTTTCTAACCTATCAGGCACAACCACAAATGCATCTTTGCAACACCATAGAAAAATAGAAACACAAACAATGATAGGAAAAACAACATATAGTCTACACCGTCTCAACCACTAATAGATGTGGCATTAGTTATATCCAAACCCCTCTATATAAACACCTTGAAGCTTAAGATCTAGAAGCATGCAAAGGCAATATCTGAACATCAAGTCATTTGAATGCCAAAGATTCAGTCAACAACACTTGTGCTTCTCTCTCTCGTTCTTCCCTGGTCTAGAACAGAGTTTGTGTAGACCATTTACAAAAGCTTCAAGTCTACTCTTGATGATACTCCTTCTTATGGAACTTTCTTGGACAAAGGAAAGCTTTAACTTTATTCAAAAATCTCTAATATTTTGTGATAACTCAATAAAGATGCATCCAATATAATTTGATTTGATGAGGGTTTGCAAAAATGACATATTGGCCTAGGCTATGTAGCAAAGTAAAACCACCAATCTAGAATCTGGGATAGCAATCTTGACCTCAATAGAGAGAAAATTGAATTTCAAGATCAAATATTATCCTAGATTTCACTCGTTGATCACAATAGATGGATTGGTGGTAATATTGGCCTTAAACAAGTCATGAGCAATTGGGCATGGGAAATATGGATTGGCTAAATCATCCTCTCTTTGGCCATACGCAGACTCTTTGTGGCCATGCATTGGGTTAGAAGTTTGATTATTGTTACCACACATAACTCAATTTTTTTGAAAGATTGAGCCACCACCACTAATGATCAAAACCTGGGACTAGTGCACTTGAGTTGAGACCCATCTATTTGCAACAGGAAAGGATAAACTACCTCAATAATTCTTATGAGCAATCTATGTTGATTTTATAGCTCGAAAAGTGGGATGTGGAGTTGCTTTAAAGCAACTCGAGTTGGATTTTCAGCAACAACAATTTTTATTTATTTATTCTTAGAATGTTTCCAAGTTTGTGAGGTTACTTATTCTTAGAATGTTTTCGAGTTTGTGAGGTTGAGATAAAACCGAGAGTGATTTTATGTGTGAGTTAGCCAAAGAATGTAAGGAAACTTTTCTTTTCTTGCACTCTAAGTAAAGCAACTGGGCTCTATATATGTAAGATTGTTGTAGTAAACTCATATTGTATTTTTCAAAAAGAAGGTTTGTTGTTCGGCTGAATAGAAGATCCAACATTTGCAGGTTTTTCCCCACACTGG
Source organism: Sequoia sempervirens (assembly GCA_007258455.2). Classification (NCBI taxonomy): domain Eukaryota; kingdom Viridiplantae; phylum Streptophyta; class Pinopsida; order Cupressales; family Cupressaceae; genus Sequoia; species Sequoia sempervirens. The sequence continues at coordinate 25,304 of VDFB02269524.1, forward strand.
GGTTTCGTGGGTATATCTATGTTATCGTCCATTTGTGATTGGCTTCTTGTTATTTTTGCTTCCATTGTTATTAGCTGTTAATTAACCCAGTGTATTAATTGTTGTAAATCATATTTATTTATGTGAATTTAGTAAAAAATTAATCTATTGTTGGGTTATAAGAAATTAACATGGTATCAGAGCTCTAAACTACGAGAACACGCTTGAGGGTACATCTAACTTTTTGCAATGCAAGGTTCGGATTACATTTGTTCTCAAGGAGAATAGGTTGTGGATCTATGCTAGCACATAAGTGACACCACCAAAAAATGATCATATTGCCTTAGATTCACATGAAGTCAAAGAGGCTAAGGCTCAGAGGATTATCTTGGATGGAGTAAGAGATCATTTAATTCCTCATTTATTATGGAAAGACATTGCCAAGGAGATGTGGGATACGCTCACAATACTTTATCAGAGAGACTATCAGAGTCGTAAGATGATGCTCAAGGACAAATTGCATAATACCAAGATGTCCAAAGGTGAGAGTGTGACCTCTTACTTGTCCAAGCCGACACAGGTCAGGGATGAGCTGGCTATTTTTGGAGAGACGATTGATGAAGATGAGTTGGTGTGTATAGCCTTGAATGTTTTTTCAAAGCACCGGGAAGTGTTTTTCAAGTGTGTTGTCGGAAGAGATCGGCTACCTAATTGGGCAAGACTTTGGGATAATTTTTTTTAGGAAGAGATCCGTGAAGGTGCTCGTCAAGGAGATCAGACGAAGAACATCTTGCTCTTGCAAACAAGGGTAAGAAGAAGTCCAATAAAGATCAAACGAAAGGTTCTTCTTCCAAGAGTGGCAAGAGGAAATATTTGAGCAAGATAAAATGTTTTTTCTGCCATTAGATGGGTCACTATGCTAGTCAATGTCTGAATAAGAAAAATAAGGACAAGCATAAGAAGCAAGATGTTGCTATAGCAGAGGTGGACAAATTTGCATCACAATTTGAGAATGAGTTTTCACTCATTGCTTGTCTCTCAACTTCAATTTCCAACAGGGTATGGTATATTGACAGTGGGGCTTCTTTCCACATGACGGGAGTCAGAGAATGTTTCACCAAGTTGGAGGAGAAGAAGTTGGATTTCTATATTGAGCTCAAAGACAATGGCAAGTACCATGCAACTGGTATTGGCACTGTCAAGTTTCAGATGTAGTTTGGAAAACCTTTGTTGGTGGAGAATGTGTTGTATGTCCCTGGCATGACAAAGAATTTAATCTCAGTTTCTACTTTGGAAGACAAGGGTTACATCATGATTTTTGAGAGGGGAAAATTCTATATTCATCCCAAGGATTCCAAGGTTGCAAAAGTGATTGGATTTAGGCATGACAACTTGTTTCGGTTATAGTTTGAGCCAACACATGCGTTGGTAAGTAGTTTTAGAGGGCTAGGAGAATTGTGGCACAGGAGGATGTCTCATCTTCACCATGGAGCACTTAATATTCTTAAGGAAATCGTAATGGGGCTGCTTGAGATGAAGATAAAAAAGCATGAGGTGTGGAAGGGATGCGCTCTTGGGAAATATGGAAAGGCCAATTTTCCAAGCAGCTACACTAGATCTAAAGGGATTTTGGATCTCGTACACTCAAATGTGTGTGGGCCCATGTCAACAACATCCTTGAATGGATATGAGTATTGTGTTACTTTCATTGATGATTTCTCCAGGAAGATGTGTTTATATTTCATGAAGAATAAAGATTAGGTCTTCAATAAGTTCAAAGAGTTTAAGGCTCTTGTGGAGAACCAAACAAGGAGAAAGATCAAGATACTGAGGTCTAATAATGGAGTGAGTATACCTCAAATTCCTTCAAATATTTTTTTGCTAAGGAAGGTATCAAGAAAGAGTTGACAGTTTCATACAACCCTCAGTAGAATGGGGTTGTTGAAAGTAAAAACGAGGGTATAGTTGGAGTAGTTAAGGCCATGCTTCATGATTAGAATCTACCTTGGTTCTTATGGGCAGAAGCTTGCAATACAATTGTGTATTTGTAGAATAGGAGCCCTCACAAAGTGTTGGGAAAGTTGACTCCAAAAGAGGCATTCACCAATAAGAAACCAGATTTGGGGCACATTCACATCTTTGGATGCCTTTTGTATTGTCACATTCCTATGGAGAAGAGAACCAAGTTGGAACCTATTGCAAAGAAGGGTATCCTTGTTGGGTATAGTGAAACTTCTAAGGATTATCGGGTTTATATTCCTACTCTTAGGAAAACAGTTGTTTGCAGAGATGTGAAGTTTGAGGAAGAGAGGGCTCTTCAAAAGTCTAACAACTTGATGAATGAGGAGGAGAAATCGCCCATGGTTGAGGTAGAAAAAATTCCTCAAACTTCAGTCACACAAGCTGGAGAGTAGAGCAAGCAGGCTGAGCAGGTTGATCAAAAGGAGGAACAAATAATTACTCAGCCTCAAATTTCTATTACTAAGAATAGGAGAAATAGGGCAACTAAGTAGACACTGAGAGAGGCTCAAGAATATGTAGGTGATCCTCAAGATTCAATTAGATAAAGAAAGGCTCCCAAACATTATTCTAAGTATGTGGAACTTATGAGTGAATTAATTGAAGTAGAGCCTTCCAACTTTCAAGAGGCATCCAAGCACCAAGTGTGGAGAGATGCCATGGTGGAAGAGTATTCTCCTATCATGAAGAATAGTGTGTGGGAGGTAGTACCACGACTAGAAGATAAGTTTGTGGTGGGATCGAGATGGCTATATAAGATTAAGCATGCTACAGATGGTAGTGTGGAAAATTTCAAAGCCTGGTTTGTGGCTAAGGGGTTTTCTCAGAAGGAAGGAGTCAACTATGACAATACTTTCACTCTAGTAGCCAGGTACTCATCCATAAGAGCTATAATTTTTGTAGCAACACAAATGGGTTGGAGGATTCACCAGATGGATGTAAAGATGGCCTTCCTCAATGGAGCGATTTAGGAAGAGATTTACATAGAGCAGCCAGAAGGATTTGAAGCCCATGGGAGGGATTCTCATGTATGCAAGTTGAGAGGAGCACTGTATGGACTCAAGTAGGCTCCTAGGGTGTGGTATTCATGTATTGACAGTTACTTGCAGAGTGTGGGCTTCATCAAGAGTGAGGTAGATCCGAACTTATACTATGTTCAGGTGAAGGGAAAACTTCTCATATTGGTGTTATATGTTGATGACCTATTTCTCATAGGGTCAAAGGAGCTCATAGCACACTATAAGCGGGATCTTGCAGGAGATTTTGAGATGAAGGAATTGGGATTGATGCACTAATTTTTGGGATTGGAGTTGTGGAAAAAAGAAAGAGAGATATTTCTTGGAAAAGGGAAGTACTTAATTGATATCTTGAAGCGATTCAGGATGGAGAACTGTAAGCCTACGTCAACATACTTGTGACCAATTGGAAGAATATTGATGCTTCCAAATCAGAGGTAGTGGACCCAACTTTATATAGATAGTTGTTAGGCTCTCTTATGTATCTAGTCAACACCAGGCCAGACATTTGTTTTGTAGTGAACTCACTCAGTTAGTTTATGGTGAACCTAAATGTGTGCATTGGATAGTTGTGAAGCATGTTTTGAGATATCTTCAAGGCACAGTTGACTATGGGTTGAAGTATGTTTAGTAGGATGGAGTGAAGCTCGAGGGGTTTACTGATGCAGATTGGGTAGACAATACAGTCAATCAGAAGAGAACTTTAGGGTGTAGTTTTAGTTTGGGATTAGGAGTAGTCTCTTGGTACAGTAGGAAACAAAAATCAGTTGTGTTGAGTTCTACAAAGGTTGCGTATATGGCAGCCAGTATGGCTACATGTGAGGTTATCTAGATTCAAAAACTTCTAGTTGGGATCTTTGACCAGGAGTTGAATCCTACAGTCATTTACTGTGATAATCAGAGTTGTACCAAACTCTCTGAGAATCCAGTGTTTCATGACAAGTCAAAGCACATTGAGATCAAGTACCACTTCATCAGAGATTGTGTGGAAAAGGGGATAGTGAAGCTCCATTACATTCCTACAGACAAACAGATAGCAGATATCTTGACCAAGGCCTTCATGAAGAGTAGATTTGAATTCTTCAGGGACAAGTTGGATGTTGTGCAGAATGCCTTCCTCACTAAGAGTGAGTGTTGATTTTCTAGCTTGAAAGGTGAGATGTGGAGTTGCTTTAAAGCAACAATTTTTATTTATTATTCTTAGAATATTTCCAATTTTGTGAGGGTACTTATTCTTAGAATGTTTCTAAGTTTGTAAGGTTGAGATAAAACTGAGAGTGATTTTATGTGTGAGTTAGCCAAAGAATGTAGGGAACATTTTCTTTTCTTGCATGCTAAGTAAAACAACTAGGCTCTATATATGTAAGATTGTTGTAGCAAACTCATATTGTATTTTTCAAAAAGAAAGTTTGTTGTTAGGCTGAATAGAAGATCCAATATTTGTAGGTTTTTCCCCACACTGGGGTTTCCTAGGTATATCTATGTTATTGTCCATTTGTGATTGGATTCTTGTTATTTTTGCTTCCATTGTTATTTGTTGTTAATTAACCTAGTGTGTTAATTGTTATAAATCAGATTTATTTCTATGAATTTATTGAACAATTAATCTATTGCTGGGTTATAAGAAATTAAGAATATAGGTGCCTTGATCAGATACCATATCAGAGAATAAAACTCAATTCATCATTATTGTTGTAGATGTTATGAATTTATACATGAAAACATGAAGAAACCTGTGTATTTGTTGGTAGCTATGGATTCAAAAAATAACCAAGCTTTCAACCATATTCTGAACATAAAATAACAAATTCAAAACAAACACATGCGTAGAAGATGATGGAATAATCAAACATTTGGGACATCATTGATCGACAATGACACCATCTCATAGGAATTTACATATAATTGCCTATTTCTTGAATCTAGCATTCCAATTCTACCCATATAGGCTTGTGTAAAACCTCTTTGTATTAAATATATTTAACGCAACTCAATTGACATTGTACATAGGTGGAAGTCTATTAAGGATATATTTCAAGTTTTTTTTTTAATGATAATATTAAAATGTAGAAGTTAAACAATGAGATTGTATTCTATTTTTCTTTTCCATTTCATATGCATAATGAGAATTTTTGGTGCTAAGGTGCTAAATCTTATGAGGATTGTGGTTTATGTCTTGAACGGACCATGTTATGCTTCAAGATGTGAACAAAATTGGATTATTTTTGAGCACTTACACTCCAAGAGGCATAATAGATTATTGGTGCAAAGGTTGAAGGATCTTGGTTATGTTTATTACAACCTTCACTTTTGTCGAAAGCAAATTTTGGTTAGTGAATTACCTTTACTTCACTCTAGAGGAGGTTGATCTACCATTAAATTGGATCACTAAAGCTAAGAATCCTATTTTTAGTGAAGAGGACCTTGCATGGGTTGTTCAAATAGATCAAGAAGAGGTTGTATCCATTACAGAGGAGGATAGAGCACGAGAGAATCCCTTAGATGTTGGTGTCATTTCTACACATAGATATCATGGTTGCATCATCATCAAGGACCTATCTAAGATGCCTTCATAGGAATTGTTGTACAAATGCATATATTGGGATTAGGCTCATCTAAGCCATAATAGTACTTTTAGTTTTGATATTTTATTTTTATGTCATGGATTTCCATAATCCACAAGTTTTGTATACATTTGACACTATATATTTAAATATGTTATTGTTATCTAAAATCTAATTTTGTGCTCATGATTGATGCATACTTGTGTATGGGAATAAAGTAGTTTTTGTTTGATTAGTTTATTATGTCTTGAAATTTTATCTATTGAAGGGTACATAATAAAAGTGTTAAATCCTTAAAAATTGCTTTATTTCATGGTTTTACAATTTGTTAAGTTTTTACTAATTACAAGTTTGAGTAAAAAATAGCTTCTTGAGTTTGATCCAAGTTTGAATCTTGTAACTATGGTCTACAACAACATAATTATCACTTTTCAAAAATAAATTATAGTATAAATTATGGAAGACATTCCCAATATTCGAGTCTCCTTTTAACAAAACACCACCATCACAAGGGAACATAACTCTTCCCCCTTAAATGCTTAACCTTTAAAAAAAAAAATTGTTTTTGGAACCCTTGTCACCTAAATATAACCACATAAGATTGCATTTGTACCCCATTGCTCCCTCAACCTCCAACTTTATAAAATTGATCATATCTCAAAAAAATATTAAACTCCATAGCCTCCCTCTATAGTAACTCATCAAAAGGATTGCTTTGAAGATCACATTTCAGCCTTACAAGATCCTCCCCAACCTCCTAATCCTAACAACTCTCTCTTTAGCATTAAATTTACCAAAGTTCTCAAAAAAATTAACAAAAAAATCAATTGCATCATCCATTTATCTACATTAAACCCTTCTAAAAAATATAAAAGTTTAAAGTTAAAGGTTAAATGAGGTATTACAATTAGATAGATCCTTTAAGTGGAAAATATTACGCTTAAAAAGACCTTTAAAAGCATAAGACAAATGAGGACTAGAAAGAGGAAAAAACTCAATTTCTATAGGAAGTGTGGGGAAATTTTAATCTCTATCCAAATAATCAAATTGTGTATTCAATGTATGAGATACAAGGCTCGGACTACTACAATATGAAAATTTGAAACTTACATACAAATATGCAATCAAGTGACCTCAATGTGGAATTACCATGATTAGATCCATCTTCTTTATGATGCTAAAAAATAGCTAACATAACATGCTTAATAACACCAACTTATGTGAACTTATAACAACAATAAATGAAGCATAACATCACCATAAGATAGCAACAAGGAGGCACAAACTAGGAACAAGATCCATCTTCTTTATGATGCTAAAAAATAGCTAACATAACATGCTTAATAAAACCAACTTATGTGAAATTATAACAAAAATAAATGAAGCATAACATCACCATAAGATAGCAACAAGGAGGCACAAACTAGCAACATAAAAGGCATCACATAACACAAGATTTATGTGGAAAAACCCTTGAGAGAAAAAATCTACCAAGAAGAGAGGCCAATTATGAATTATCTTCAAATAAATTAGATTACAATTCAATCTTCTCTTTTCCTCCAAAATGGTAGCACCTATGTACCTATGAACCTCTTTATGCCTCAACCTATCCTTGTTCCTACAGAGTAACTCTACATTCAATTGTTGCTCATAATGTCCATCCAAAGAGTTGATTTTATAGATTTGTGAAGAGGTCTTAAGCAACAAGCATGGTGTCCAAATATGACTCTTCATTCCAAACATCTCAAACCTTGGATAGCCTCCTCAGAATAAGAACGGACACCAATTTTGGCTCAAATACTTTCCCTCCAACTTGGATGCCCAAACTTAGAAATGAAATATTACATTAAATGCCACAAAAGATGGAATACCAAGAGACACCTATTGCCTCTTTCTAATCAACCACTTGAAGAAGCCCAATAGTCACTCATTTGTCCACTTCACTTGTCTTATACCATCCCATTCTAGGCATCCACATGTGGGGAAAACAATATTAAATATTCATGTCCATAAGTCACCTTTATCATTGCTAGTGGAAACCACTTATGAATGCATTACAAACAATGGTGATAATAAATATTATAAAATATTTTTCCAATACACCCTAAGTTCCTAGGGAAATTT
>VDFB02269525.1:0-11570 GCA_007258455.2 Sequoia sempervirens
TGCCCAAACTTGGAAATTAAACATAACATTAAATGTCACAAAAGATAGAATACCAAGAGAAACCTTTTGCCTCTTTCCAAGCGCCCACTTGGAGAATCCTAATAGTCACTCATTTTTCCACTTGTCATTTACCATCCCATTCTAGGCATCCACATGTGGGGAAAAAAATATTAAATATTCATGTCCATAAGTCACCTTTATTGCTACTAGTGGAATCCATCATCCCTTATAAATGTATTGCAAACAATGTTGAGATAAATATTGCAAAATATTTTTCCATCACACCTTAAGTGCCTAGAGGACACTTTCCAAGGATGTTGGAACCATGAAATAGATTTACAAGGTGGTTGGAACCTTAATCCTAATATTCTCCCACTTGACATCATACATTGTAAACACACCCATAGAAATCACAAACAAGGGAAAAATATCCATTATCCAATCATGTACCACTTTAATTTTCACCATTCTCTCATGTTATAACAAGATACCTACAAAAATAGATATGATAACCACCATCGAGCAAAAAAATCCTCACATCCTTCAACATGCCACTTATAGAAGAAAAAGGAACATGCCAAGGTGAACCATACCAATTATCATTGATACTTGCACCAATATTTACATGAAAAAAAGCACCAAATTCAAATGATGTAAAGAATTTAAGTAGTTTCTTTACTTATACCAACTATAATAGCAACCATAATAAACTATAACTCATTCAAGTTAGCCATAGGTCAACCTAGGGTATACAAATCATAGATAGAACTTCATGCCATCAACATACCAACCCAAAACTGCAATCATGTCTCTCTATATATATCCTCCTATCTCAATGCAACATATCAATGTACAAATGACCATAGATAAGGCCAACTAAAAAAGTACATTGATATTATAACAATCTGATGGATATAGATAGTCTGCATCTAATTCATCCCATTGTAATCAAATGGGTGATCATCCCACACAATTACATAAATCATAGATCATAATCCAATGAAACATTCAAACTCATCATCACATCAGTAAACAATAAACCAAAATATCAAAGATAATAACTTGACATATATCCAAAAATTCCAACTACACAAGCAATGCCAAATCTGAAAATAGATCAATACCAAGTCTACCTATAGTACTTCACATAGAGGATGTATCTAACTCCTACATGGTGTCAAGGAAACATACAATGATATGAAAATATTACAAAAAAATACACTACAATACCTCTCTCACCATTAGTCTCCATAGCTCTCCCAAGTTCTTCATACTCAAGCATGTGAATACAAGCATCTAGGAAGAAGAACAAGACCAAAGAGAGAACCTACAAATTAAACCATATCCTTGTTCCACACTAACATGTACTAAGTTGTGTAAAGTAAGATATCTGTCACCATTTTCATACTAAAATGATATCAACATCTAACATGTAAATCAAATAAAAACATGACATCGATAGATGTAAACCTCCCATATTGAAGGTAGATCAAACTGGCCAATCATTCCCACAATAAAGGGAATATTCCCAAAGCAACATACTATTTCCTATACCTCTCCAAATAAGTCCTCAGAACTAGATCCATAGCTCAAGACCAAAACAAGGAGAACAAAATAAATCCATAACCATGCATCTTATTCTTAACAAGTCCTCAAAACTTCTATATCCAAGAATAACTCAAATGAGAAGACAAGATACAAAATAAAGAATGCATCTTATATTCGGGAGGACAATAGCTCTCAAATCATTCACTTTCCAAGTAGACCAAGAGCAAAATATAAGATTATCTTATGTACACAACACAAAAAATGAAATATAATGATAAACATAAATCTTCTCTTTAGGTCCATAATGGAATCACATCCATAACCAGGTGGAGGCTCCTCATTCTTTTTGTTGAAATACTCATCAAAGAGTAATCATATCAACACATGATCCCCAAAAATAAGAGATCTCTTAGCCTCACCCAATTCTCCCTAGTTTCCATGAGCATCCACCAATCAATACATGCCAACCTTAAATGTAACCCTACAAAATCATGAAGCTCTAAGAAAATGATTAATACTCAAAACCAAAGAGAACCATCAAGATCATTTTCAAAGTTCCAACCATGGATCAGGAACCCAACACATGACATCTATGATTATAATCATAGTATGAGCTAAATACACTCAATCCATACAAATTCAAGCAATATTTAACTAAGCTACAATCCCTATGAAATGTTCTAAAACCATTAACAAAGAAGCCATTTTAAAAAAAACAATAAAGAAATGTATAAATGAAACCTAGCTAAATGCTTCAAACCCTATCCCATTAGGGGATTGGTACTGCATTGATATAGAATGGTAGCCCTTTCCCAATCCCTTTGATAAAACATGTGTCTAATTAAACTCCATTGATGAAAACCAAGCTAATATTGATGAAACTATACTAAAGATGGATGAAAAAATCTAATAATGGATGCAAGATGAATAAAGATAATATTCAAATGTGTAGCGTAAGTTTGCTTTGATGGAAGTGGATACATTTCTCTCCAAAATAGGAAGTATTTAGAGGAGAAAATGGTGAACCAAGGGTCAAGATCAAATTGCACAATCAATGGTTGAGAGGCAAGGAGAGATGAAGACATGGATCAAGGATTCTAATCAAGGGATGAGGTTGGCATGGATCAAAGAGTTAATCAAAGACTCACAATGATCCAAAGAAACACACTTCCTAAAAATTAGGAAGTGGTTAGAAGATATTTCCATTTTGAATGAGTGGAAAGGAGGAATATTCCCTTTTGGTGGAATGTGCAAAGGAGGAATATTCCATGAGAATATTCCCTTGGAAGTGGGAGGGTGAAGAAAATTAGGAATTAGATAACTAAAACAAAGTTTTAATTGCGCAAGTTAGAGGAAATTAGGATTATCATTAAATAATTAATTTATTTAATGAAAAGGAGGTTAAGTGACATTTAATTAAATAATTTAGATTATTTAATTAAATGAGAGGACTTAAAGGGGTTTAATTTAAGTAATTTGCATTATCCAATTAAACAAGATGAAATGTTAATGTGAAAGGGGGTGAATTAAACCTAATGAAATTAATTAGCAGATTAATATATGAGAATGATGCATTTAATTAAATAATTAGGATTATTCAATTAAACAATCGAAAAAGGGAATGAATTTCAAAATGAAGCAGTGTTAGTAATCAGATTCAAGTGTGCAATATTATTCAAGATAATTTTAAGTGTCTACAACATCATGATATAACATATCCTCAAAGGTATATCATATGCTTTGAATGAACATATCATTACCTCTTAAGAGAACCTATATCATGCCAAAACTCTAATCTAGAATCAAGAGTACACCATGAAATAATAACAACCATACTCTAAACCAAGAAACAACATCTCTAATCACATGAAGATAAGCATCCATCATCAAATGATGAATCCACGTCACTACCAAATCTCCCACTGAATTGTGTAACCAAGCTCTCTATGAATCATGATAACCATCTCCTAACTAAAGATCCTCCATGGCCCCAACACAATAAAATAAATCAACACCATGAGCTCCCAAAAGGTAAAGTCAAATAATGATCCCCAAGATGAGAAGATATGATTACCACACATCCTTTGTCAATAGAATTATATATGTCATTGAACTCTCATTTATATCTAAATTTAGAATCCAAGAGATCCTTATGACACCAATAACCATTGTAAAATACCATCCATCTTGTAATAAAATATTATCCATGGCTCACTACACACTACAACAACAACTCAGAACCAAAATATTGAAACAAAGAAGATAGAAACATATTATGTAATTGCATAAAGCTTCTAGTGAAAGTAATATTGAGTTATACATGGCATCATGACCAATATCATTTCCAACACTTTATTGAAAGTGAACAAAGATTGTCATGCACCATAAACTATTGCTATAGATTCAAATGAACAACTATATTAGGTGCTCCCAAAAATCATTTTCTCATTGTAATAAACGTACCAATGTAATAATGGTGACCATAATAAGGCCTAACAAATAGAATACACATTATAAAATTATAAAAGATTTTAAAATATGAAAAATATCAAAGGAGAAATACATAATCAGTGCTCCAATCTCAAATAACTAAAAAATATTCAACCCCACATCAATAACATGCATAATAGAGATAATCAGGTATAACATGTGGATTTCTAAGACTCAAACACCAAGATCAATGCTAGAACTAATTTTCCAAATAAACCCACATAGGATTAACCATAGATCAATAAGAACCCATCAAGTAGCCATGCAAACTTGTAATTATCTTCATCCAAAACACCCTGAATACATTCTTATCACATACCTACATTCCAAATATTTTGGTTAACTTGTAAAACCTACAAAACCATCTCTATAAATTTGAAATCTAATTAAAAATACATGAATTCATATCAAACATGTCATCTAAATAATAGAATAAGCACAAATCTAAAAACTCGCAACTAAAAATAAAAGAAAATTGCAACCCAATGGAAAATCAAGTTGTCTAGGAGCTTATAGCATATGAAACATATCAGCTCCACAAATCATAAAGAGGTTAGTGGCTTATCTTCCAATGATTTTATGTAACCAAGGGCTAAAACTATGAAGCCAACATAAGCACTCCATTTCATAGTACAAATAGTAAATGTTTCTCCATGTTACTAGGATGTAAAAACTACTCATCCAACATGAACACCTTCTTACTGCACATCACCAAAAGGTAAAGAAAAAAACCACCAAACAAGAGTATACACACATATTGTCAAACAAGAGATACAATTTACCACAACATAACCAACTCCATGAAGATCTACAATCACAAGATTTCAATGCCCAACATAGATCACATTGAAAATATCCATGGCTTCCAATGTCACAGATTTGAAAAAATAAAGTTAACTCATATAACATTCATGTCAAACCCATAATCCTCCAACAACCTTCACTTCCTTCTAATAGATTCCCACATGCTTGGTAGGCTAAGAAATAAAAATGAGGGAATACCTAGAACCAAGTCAACCTTTAACTTTAATACCAAATGTTGAAAAATTCCAATCTCTATCCAAATAATCAAGTTATGACTTCAATGGATGAGATACAAGGCTTGGAATACTACAATATGAAAATTTGAAACTTATATGTAAATCTGGAATTAAGTGACCTTAATATGGAATTACCATGATTAGATCTGTCTTCTTTATGATGCTAAAAATCAACCAACATAATATGATTAATAATACCACCTTATGTGAACTTATAACATAAAATAAATAAAGTATAACATCACATAATATAACAACAGAGATGCACAAATCAACAACATAAAAGGAATCACATAACACAAGATTTACATGGAGAAACCCTTGCAGGAAAAAAACCCACCAATAAGAGAGGCCAAGTATGAATTATCTTCAAATAAATGAGATTACAATAAATTCACTTTCATTCTACTCTTTTCCTCCAACATGGAAGCACCTATGTATCTATGAAAAACCTCTTTATGCCTCAACTTGTTATTATTCTTGCAGAGTAACTCTACATTCAGTTGTTCCTCATTACTTCTACATCTAAGGAGTTGATTTTATAGACTTGTAAAGAGGTCTTAAGAACCAAACATGGAACCCAAATATTAATCTTCATTAAAAACATCTCAAACCTTGTATTTCCACCTCAGAATGTGAAAGGACACTGATTTTGGCTTTAATACTTTCCCTTCAACTTGGGTGCTCAAACTTGAAAATAAACATTACATTAAATGCAAAAAATATGGAATACTAAGAGACACCTATTGCTTCTTTCAAATCACCCACTTGGGGAAGCCCAATAGTCACTAATTTTTCCACTTCATTGTCTCTTACCATTCCATTCTAGGCCTCCACATGTGGTCCAAAAAATATTAAATATTCATGTCCACAAGTCACCTTTGTTGTTGCTAGTGGAACCCATTACCCCTTGTGAATGTATTACAGACAATGGTGAGAATAAATACTTAAAAATATTTTCCTAATACACCCTAAGTTCCTAGGGACACTTCCAAAGGATTTTGGAACCATGAAATAGTATTTACAAGGTAGATGACACCTTAATCCTAACAACTATCATCCCTACAAGTCAACCCACATGGAAAGGAAAATAAAGATATTTCATGAGATCCAGAAAATGTATAAAATCCAAAATCTATAAGTGTCATAAGACCTATAGATATCCCACTAACCAAAGCATAGTATTATAGGAGTATATCAAAATACTAACCAATAAAGGGGACATTGAAGCAAATCAAATTACATCTATTTCATCAACAAAGCAATTAAGGTTATGTTAAGAGATAATTCCAAACAATGATTAAACTTTAACTTAACCAAATAATGATCAAAGTGTCCAATACAATTCCATCCATCACATAATTAAATCCTAAGAACAATAAATTATAACTAATCCTATCCATCATCCAACCACCTCCCCTTCCTACAATGAGACAATTTATCATCTTGAACATCTAGAAAAACAAATAAATCATACCAAGCATGTTGGTAATCAAGTTGTAAAGGATGTTGGTCATGTAAATTATGGGCATAAGAAAGTCGTGTTTGATCACATTGAGCATATAATTGATCAAGAAACCATAATTGTGAACAAGGAGAAAATTCAAAAAACATATTAGCTTGGTCCAACCACATTTATCTAATTTTGTCTTCTCGTAGATGATCAAATTAAATATTGTAATGATTCATGGGCATCTAAATATTTTCATCTTATTTCCAAAGAGAAAACTATCCTATGACAAAGTTATTATGTTGAATCATGAAATATCAAGGGAAAGGATTGTGCCTTCATGTGTAAGGAATCTCAAAGCCCTTACATATTAATGCAAATCAAGGATTTCAAGGTATGGGCTATAAATATTCCACTAAAAAACTAAGGATGTTAGTGACACTTTTGTATATTCTAAGGAAGGTTCTTTGAACATCCAAATTAGTTCTTCCTATCATTCCTATTTCTATCACCAACCCTTGTATCAACACCACCATCCTTGTTCCCAAAACCTATCTTCCATCATCTAAATTTTCCAATCAAGACCAAAAAAGTCATACCATTTGACTTATTCCAAATTGATGAAATAAAAAAATCATTGGATTTTAAGATAATATTCCCCATGGGACTCTAAAATTGACTTTGGAAGTGATTTATATGCACTAGGATATGAAATAAAGAGCCCACTAGAATTCATAAATCACCATGTCACAAAGGATCAATATGTAATATCAAATTACAATCAAGTAAAAAACTAAAATCACTCCAAATGGAAATGTTGGTCCATCAATATATTTTTTAAATGCAAATCCAAAGGAAAAAGAAGAAATGAATCAATGTGGAACACCCAAATTTGTGTCTCCAAAATCTAGTTCCATCTTCAAATAAAAAAATTCCACATATTGATCCAAATATCTAAATGTTATGCCACCATCCCAATCCAAAAATCCTAAATCCAAGTCCAAACATCCAATCATAAGTCCAAAAGTTCAAAATCCATGTGGATCCTTAAATCCCCATATCTAAAATCTAAAAGTCCAATATCCATTTAGATCCCTAAATCCAAAAAATTAAAATCTAAAAGTTCAAAATCCATTTGGATGCCTAAATACCAAATTTGAAAATTCCAAGCATCTTCAATATTATGAATATCATTCATTGAAAACCCAAAATCCACCATCCCATCTAAAACTAATCTACTCATAGAATGTAGAATGGTGTGTGAAATTATCGGTCCTAATTCCCTTGGTACAATAAAATTTACTTATGCCTTCACAATCACAACCTTCCATTCACTCCTTTTACACAATCAAATACATTACCCAATGTATCTCTATAATTACACCCATTTAATCTAAGTTTTTTCTTAGCCATCAGACATCTTCATCTAACCCACCTCCCATTCCCTTTTCCTTTGTAGCATAGTCTAACATAGGAGCTATGATGTTACCATGGTCAAGGATTTTACATTTTGGAGAATCCAACTTAGCAATCAATAGATTTCACAACAACATCCATAAACAACGTTACAACAACATGGTTTGTGTGAAAAAATTCTCAAAATAGGATAATATCTATCTATCTATCATGGAAAGTGATAGTCAATAGATAGAAGAACCAATGGAAATTGTGAATTTAAAGCATTTTATGTAATAACAACTCACATAAATATAAATATAAATAAATAAAAATCATAAAATCATAAAATAGGAAAAATATAAAATAAAAGACTAAAGAAATTTTTTTCCAATGGTGAAAACCATTTTTATGGAACCTTATGTAGGTACCATGATGAAAACCCATTCAAGAGTCCAATGTGTAAATTAATTGTTTATGTGAACCCTACACTTGGGGTAAAGTTGTCTCATCCACCTACATTATCCATTCTTTAGATCCATCACCCTTCCATCATATCATCCCATCATACATGTCGCTCATATCTACATGTAACTATTTCATCATACCCCACCCACCCTCTCTTATCACTTTTGATTTTGATATATGTACATGAGTAAATTTTAAAAATATTATTTAAAAAATTCTCAACCGTATTTAATCTTGTTCCATAAAAACTTTATTGTTTCCACTTTAAGCAAGCATTACAATGCATAATCATAAATCAAATACATCAAATGGGGGCATATTATTCCTTTGCGATGTAGTCCTTAGAGATCAGTTCTTGAATCCCTCTTCCAATCCATCCACATCCACCCAAATATTGACTCCCAATACCTCAACCATTCAATTTCAATCCAATTGCATCCTTGTCTCCATGCTTGGTTTTTCCTTTTCATTGGTTACAACATTGAGACAACAATCAAAGAAAACATCTACCTAAAATTAATCCAAATATGACATGTGATCCTTAAAATAATTTATCCATGTGCAAGCACTCCAAATCCCTAGTATTACCAAGTGTACCACACCCATCCAAAGGTATCCATAGGATTTATTACTCATCTTGCTATAATCATTATTTAATTATAAACAAATCATTACACCATTATCAAAATATATCGTTCCTAGTTCCCATGTTGCTCTTAAGATGTATCATTCCCAAATCAACAACATGATCATGATCATCATCAAATCAATCTTTTAATTCTAGCTTGACTAAGAGAAAAATATAACCCCCCCTTGACCTATTCATTATCCCCATTGATTCCCCAAACCTTTCCCAATCCATCCCCTCATCACTATCCCTATCTCCCATCACATCCTCTATGAACCCCCTTATCTTCAACATTGTACCAGTTACTAGATTGTGTATTTCAGCATGTTTATTTGATTGTATGCATATGACTGGTTATTTATAGTTCTACTACTCCATACAACACACCATCTTGGTCACCATCATTTCCTAGGTTGTGGTGTGCCTTGACAACATGTTTATTGGGACATTATACTAACTACAACACGTATATTTGATATTAGTCCTTCATGCACCTAACACATCATCATCATGATCCATGATATCATGGTGCATAAGGTTAGTGCTATAATAAATAATAGGTTTATTGTTACATGGATATTATCTTTCAGTATGTAATTGTCATCACAAACATCATTTCATCACCATATTTTATATATATTATCATATCCATTTCCATTTTATTGTCGTCGTCCTATGCACTCGATCATATCCCTCAAGTTTAAAAGCATGATTTCATATACCCCCAAAAAGGAGAGGAATCTAACTATCAACATTTTTAAATTTAAATTGAAGGGAAACAAATAATGGGGTCTTGCATAGATAACTATGATACATACATACAATTTTCACTTACTTTTGTAGACACCTAAATTTGGACACTTGCATTTGTCCAAATTTATCCCTTTTCATCTAATATCCTCTTATTTGCATTAATTAAGTAATATTGCTATTATTTAATTAATACCCTTAATTCTTCTAAATCCCTAAGGTATTTAGTTAATAATTAAATACCTTATCTCTTTAATCCTCTTTTCATCAAGTGAGTTAAATAAATATGAAATTTATTTAATTCCTCACATGTCACATCCTTTTCCTTAATCTTAACCCATCTTCTAATCTCATCATTAGAGATGTGCACATGTCTAATCCTTGCTTAAGACATGTCACATCCTCCAAATTTTGCAAGTTAGCTTCTTAACCTTCGTTAGTCACTAATCATCTTCTAATCACTGATCAGTTAAGCCTAATCAATACCTTGGTCAACATTCCCCATCTCCCAAAGAATTTTTAATTCCTTTTTATTCACCCAAGACTCCTCTCTTCCCCATGTGAATTTTTAATTCACATTTATCCTTTCAAGGTTTTCCTCTTTCCCATGAAACTTCTAGAACCTTTGACTTGTCACATCACTCACATGTGGTAAATTCTCACATTTTTGGAAACCCTCTCTTATCCACTAGATTCTCCCAAGCATGTGAATTTTTAATTCACATTTATTTCTCCAACTACTTTCTTATTTCCCATGGATATTTTTGAGGAATTCTAAAATTCCTCAAATGTCACTTTCACTCTCACTTGGAGATAAGAAGTTCCTTTTGAGGAAATCTTCTCATCTCCCAAGGTACTTGTCCTTCCTCCACATCACTTGTCCTTATTCCACCTCACTTACACATCATCTCATCCTAGGCCACTTCACCTTCCACATGTCAAGATGTGAGGACTTGTGAGTCCTCAACTCACCATAGCCTTCATCTTGGCCATGGTGGCTCAATCTCAACCATTGAATTCTCTAGAGAATTCAAATTCTTCTATAAATACCCCCTCTTCTAATGCACTTAGAACACTTAGCCATTTGCACCCTTATGCTACCAAATTGATCAATCAAATTGCAAGTATTTTCACTCATCTAGCCAAGCCACTTAGCCATAAGCATTAGCATTCTATCACATAGTTCATCTTGCATCTAGCCATCTTCATAGTCATCTAAGGAGTACACAAGAATTAGAACATCAAGTGCCAACCAAAGGATTGCGACATAAAGAAGGTATAATCAATTGTGTCTTCATTTTATTTTCATCTTCTTTCTTTGTGTTATCATTCCTTAGACTAATCTTTGAAGTGTTCCTTGTGTTTTCCTTCTTGCATTTTAGTTATTTTGCACACTTAGAATAGGTTAAAACACTAGGCTCACATTCTAGCACGCCCGATGGGACCTACAAACGGGTTCCTTCATTTCATGTTTGCTATTGTTTAGTTTATTTGCAGGTTCAGGTCATAGTGGGGCAAACTTGCCCTGTAGAGGGGAGGACCTGCCATCCAGTTTACTGCAGAGGGGCAAACTTTCCCTCCAATGTGCTTCAGCGGGGTGGACATGCCCTTGTTTCAATTATGTTTTTTGACATTTGACTGCAGTGGGGAAGACTTGCCCTATTTTCCATTCTATTTTTTGACATTTGACTGCAGTGGGGCAAACTTTCCCTAGTTTCCATTTTTTTTTCTGACATTTGACTGCAGCGGGGCAAGCCTGCCCTGGTTTTCATGTTATTTTTTGACATTTGACTGTAGTGGG